>JAPFFP010080594.1:0-22467 GCA_026153255.1 Solanum medicagineum | reverse complement strand
GGTCTTAATTATTATGAATTTCACTGCACATTATATTGGGGTTTCATGAAATTATGGTTGTTTTAGCATGTTTTGAGCTATAAATATAAAACCTATTTTGAGATTTGATTAAGGGTTTTGATTAATTGTCACAACCCCAAAAAGTGCTCGAAAATGTGCCTCGAAGGTGCCCGAAAGTGTATTTTCCATATATCTCAAAATCTGTGCGTTATTTCGGAAATCCCACTTCATATTCTTGTTTAGAGGGTCAAATTTAGGGAGTGAAGGGTATAACCCCAATTTTTCAAAGAACAATTCACAATTTTTAATTTCAAAATTGCAATTTCCAGTGGCTACTGGGTGACATTGGGGCAATGCGCACTAGCTTTACTTTGGTGCCAGTTTTTAGTTTCGATCCAAGACTTATAAGACTTTGGCCTAATCCTTTCCACACGAGAAAGTACATATACTTAGCCGTATTTCACCCTCATATCATCCTAGACATTCCCCAATATACTAAATTACTTAGTCTTATATTTCTCTCAAAATTGAAGTGCCAAACTCTCATCCGGATCTAAAGGTTCTCCTTCAAGCTTCAAGTCTCCATCTCCAATCTTCATCAAGTTCATCTCAAAAGCTAAGGTGTGTGGGTTTCTTTCATGGGTTCATTTCAGCCATGATGCCCAAGCCTCCTTTTACTTAAAAATTTGCATGATTTAAAGTTGATTTACTCATGGGTCTTATTTATTTTGAACATCACTGCACACTAGGTTAGGGTTCATGAAAAGTGTGACTGTCTTGCTATGTGTTAAGCTATGAATCTAAGGTCTATTATGAGAATTGATGAAGGGTCTTAATGTATATTGTTTGAGGGTCTTACCAAGTATCTATTCATGGCTTTACACTAGTTTTTCTAGCATGATTTCACTCTTCAATTGCATGGTTTTACACTAGCATTACACAGCCTCTAAGTTTTTGATAAAATATCCGGTTATGGGTTCTTGAGGAATTGAAGGTCCAATGCATGTCTTATGAGTTAAATGGTCATATGATGATTATATGATGATGAAATGATGGTGAAATGATTATGGAAGTAATGTATGTATATGACGACTATATGATGATGATAGGAATGTTTATATGAGTTACTCTCATGAAGGAGTACCTATGGTGTTGCAAGTAGATTGTTGGGTTTCCATGTTTGTTGTGCTCTTTAGAAAATGGAGAAGGTCTTCCCTTGTTGTTTGAAGTGTAATGTTGTGATGCGCTACTTCTATCATCCCCACTAAAAAGCCATGTCATAAGGTAGAAAGACTAATGATTCCTACTGAAAAGATCATATCATAAGATATGGATCCCCTACGAAAAATGTCATGTCGTAAGGTAGAATAACTAATAGTTCCTACCGAAAAGATCATATCGTAAGGTATGGAAACCCTACCAAAAAGGACATGCCGTAAGGTAGAAAGACTAATGGTTCCTACTGAAAAGATCAAATCATAAGGTGTGGACATTATATCGAAAAGGCCATGCCGTAAGGTAGAATAAATCACGGCTCCTACCCAAAAGATTTTATCATAAAGTAGGGGACGTCTTATACTATCTACCAAAAAGACTATGAAGTAAGGTAGGGGTATTGGTAACACTCTCCAAAAAGGTTATACCGTAAGGAGAGTAGAGGGCCATTTGGTCAATTTCATGAAGATTGGTAAGAAAGGTTTAAGTATGTATTCCATATTGAATTACATTCCTTGATCATGATTTACAAGCATGTTTCACATTAAGCAATGTTCATGCATGCCATGTTGCTAATGTACTATCTCTTGCTATGATTATGTATTTTGATTATTGCCTATCTCTTGTTGCATTGCATCCTACATAGTACATTCTAATGTACTAATGCATACCCTATACCTACATGATATCACCATGTAGGAACCGGCGCCCGCTTGAGCATCTCTACCCACGTGGTTAGTATGGTTTCCATCAAGTTTGTTGGTGAGTCCTCCATTCCGGAGACGTTGCTTATGATCTAAAGCTACATTCTAAACTATCTTTCTTTATGTATAGATCAATTATGAGGGTGAGCCCTATTGCTTATTTTGGCCCCCGCTCTTATCTATGTAGTAGAGGTGTTGTTGGACATGTTATACATCTATGCAATAAGCATTGACTCTCTTGTCCTTGATGCCTATGATATGGAAGTTTACCCTTAGCCCCAATTCCCCTTGATTATACTTACCTCTTATTGTCATTTTAATTGCTTCCGCGACCAAGGATGTTTAATTATATGTTATGAGGCTTGTTTGGGGTTCCTTCGGGTTCCCCATTCGCCGATCACGTCTAGGCCCTAGGCTTGGTTCATGACAAAGATGGTATCTGAGCACTAGGTTCTTAGATCCTTGGAGTCCAACACACCGAGTCGATTAGAGTCTTTTTCATGGTTGTGTTGTGCACCACAACTATGAGCAAGAGGCTATGAGGCGTTTTATAAAATGCTTCCCTTCCATATATTTTATGTCATGCTATAGAGTTGAAGTAAGTTTTCCCTCCCAAATAATTGTTCTTTGTAATGCTAGTTGATCATGCCTAATACAAGGGGAAGAAGAGCCCGCACTCCCGAGGGAAAACCGGCTAATGGAGAGCTTCGGGAGGCTCTCATATTGCTTGCACAAGTTGTGGCCAACCAAGCCAATCAAGGGGCCCAAGCCCCATATGTTCCTACACCGGCTTCTCAGGTGAGATACATCATGAGGATGAGCCAACCAAAGTTCTATGGGTCGAGGGTGGATGAAGACCCACAAGAGTTTACTGATGAGACTTATAAAGTATTGGCCATCATGGGTGTCAGATCGGAAGATAAGGCGAAGTTGGCGGCCTACCAACTCAAAGGGGTAGCACAAACATGGTACAATCAATGGAGGGAGGAGAAGGGAGCCAAAAATGTGGTTCTATGAGAAGAGTGAAGAGTTTAAGGCGGCCTTTCTAAATTGGTTCTTTCCTCTTGAGCTTAGGGAAGCCAAATTGGTAGAATTCATGAGTTTGAGACAAGAGCCAATGAGTGTGAGGAAGTATACCCTCAAGTTCAACTAACTCTCTAAGTATGCTCCTCACTTGGTTACCGACCCAAAGGCTAGGATGAACAAGTTTTTGATGGGTGTCTCCGACATGGTGAATGAAGAATGTCGGTCCGCTACGTTGATTAATGATATGAATTCGTCCCACCTCATGATTTATATCAAACAAATGGAGGAGGAGAAGTTGAGGAAAAGAAGGGGTGATGAGGCCTAGAGGGCTCGACTTGATGGTGGATCCCGAGGTCTAGATTCCGACGATGCTCCAAGCAAGAGGGTTGCTAAGAATGGGGTGTCAATCCTAGGGCCCTAAGGAGATGATGCGGTGACTCACCCTAGATTCCCAAAGTATTGGAGGAAACATATTGGTACATGTTGGAGGAACACAGGTGCATGCTTTGGAACTAGGGAAATGGACCACAAAATTTCGAATTGCCCATATGCTCAAAACAAGGGTAAAGATGGTCATGTTGATCAAGGGGATGCTCGAAGATGTAATTGCTTCTATGCTCTTCAAAGAAGGTAAGAGGTAGATGAGGCACCCAATGTTGCTACCAGTATGTTGAAATTTCCATAACTTAGAGGTGTATGCATTGGTGGATTCAGGTGCCACTATTCCCTTCATTATTCTTTTGTTGCTTGGGGCAACCTTGTGTGTGTCCCGAGTTGCTATGTGAATCTTTTTGTGATTACCGCTTTGTTGAGTCTATTGTTGTTAGAAGGTTCGTAAGTATTGTTCCGTGGTCATGTGGTGTCTAGGTCTTGCCTTGTGATTTTGTTAGATTGGATGTGGTGAGTTTGAGATCATACTTGGAGTGGATTGTTCGTATGTATGTTGTGTATCCATTGATGGTAGAGCCCGTGGAGTTAGATTCCAATTCCCTAACATCCGTCTTTGAGTGGTACTGGATGGGTAAGCCCATCTCTTATTTTAGGGTACAATTGATCTCCAAGGGATTGCATTTATCATCTTATAAGAATTAGGGGTGTTGAGCCTAAGTTATTTCTATTGGGTTGTTTCCAGTGACCAATGAGCTATTGAATGTCCTTTCTGGTAGTTGAATTTGGGGTGGTGTCTTTGGGTTGATTTAAGTCATGCCTATAGGTCTCATGAATAGGGTCTTTAATCCTTACCTTGTCATGATTGTGGTGACTCTTAGTGAAGATGTGTTGATTGCTTTCGGAAGTGGGGAGAGCTTGTGAATCATTTGAGGGATGGTGGAGTGGAGGTTGTCTCCCAAGGGGGAGATGGTTACGTTTGCTACTAAGTGGCTTGTGTGTGTGTTAAAGTTGATTGACAAAGATGGCTCCGGGAGTCGCTATTCCTTTCATTATTCCTTGTTGCTAGTGAGACTTAGCTATGTGGGTCTATTAGTGCTAGAAAGGCTTATAAGTTTTGCTCTATGTTCTCATTACATAAAGTCTTATCTTATGATCTTGGTGGAATTTGGTTTGATGGATTAGAGGCCTTGAGGTGGTTTATGGTACCAAGTGGGTTGTGTGTGATTAAGATTGACAAATGAGCTTAGGGTTGTGAGTCTTTATAGAATGTGAAGGGAGGTTGGCAAAGTTGCATAAGGATGGATTAACCGAGCATGGTCATAGCTAGTACAACATCTCTCAAGCTCACTTGATCATCCTCCTCCACGTGGCTAGTACAATATCTCTCAAGCTCTTTGGTGAGTCCTCCATTTCGAGGATGATGCTTATGATCTCATGCTATGTTCTAAGACTATTTTTCTTTTATGTAAATATTGACTATGAGGGTGAGCCCGGTAGCTTTTCTTGGCCCCCGCTAAGTATCTAAGTTTTAGAGGTGTTGTTGGACATGTTTGTATTATACTTTGAGCTTTGAGTCTCTCTTGACTCGTGATCTTTATGATATGAGAATTGTTCCTTAGCCCCGTTTGTCCCTATCTATTAGCTCTTGTTGTAGGTTTTTGCTTCCGCGACCAAAGATGTGTGTATGATATGCTAAACGGCTTGTTTTGGGTTCCTTTGGGTTCCCCATTCACCGTGTCACATCTAAATAGTCATAAAGGAACTAAAGGAAATTTGACAGCCTTACTAATAGAAAGGGGATGTGCTCAAGCATGCGAAGAAAGCTCGAAGAGCTTCTCTTATATTATAGAAAGGTTTGTAGAAAGGGGATTCTTCAAATATCCCATGTTGTAGGGGCTTCAAAGAAAGCTTGTAGTTTAGGGGTACGCGGGTTTGGAACCCTATACAAGGGGCTAGCGCGCAATGACTTTCTCTGATAGAGGCTCGCTTCTTCAAGTTCAAGTTCCGCTTGCCGGCAAGCTCGTTTTGATCTTGGACGCAGTACATTGGAATCCTGAAGCACCACCACGAACGCTACCGCGCGTCCGCCTGCGGTGCGGTAAGGCACCACCCTGTTGTGCCAGCAGCCAACTCCGGCGTGTCAGCTTAGTTATCCTCATCAAACCACTAACTTGATGTCTAGCTTCCCAACTGGTAGACGATTCCCTTGATGAGTGTCTCAATACATAACAAGAGAGGGTAGACTAAGGTCCCCGAAGTGGAGGACTCACCAACTAGCTTGAGTAGCATCGAACTATCTACGTGGAGAAGAATGATCAACTTGGGCTCCTGTTCCTACATGGTGATATCATGTAGGCAAGAGTATGTATTAGTACGTTTGAATGTACTAAGCATGTAGGATGCAATGCGACAAATAGATAGACATCATAATTAAAATGCATAATATTGAACAATAGGCATAAACCCCTCACATGGTTGATGATAATCACACCTTATCCACATGGTGGCGAAGTACAAACCCCTCACATGGTTGATGAGTACAAACCCCTACCATGTTTATCGGGCTCTTATCAGGTCTAATGCAACACTTTATATAGATTATATCATATACATAAGCTTATTTCATCATCATATAGTCATTTATATCATATCTCATGCTTTGGACCTTCAACTCCTCAAGAAACGACATCCAGACATTTTATCAAAAACTTAGAGGGTGCGTAATGCTAGTATTAGACCATGAATTATAGAGATAAAATAATGTAAGAAAATCCATTGTAAAACCATCAATCAACACCTTGTAACACCCTCCAGCAACATACATCAAAATCGCTTCTTCAAATCTTACAATAGATCAAAGATTTATAGCTCAAAACATAGTAAGATAGTCACAACTTCTCATAGCTTTAATATAGTGTGCAGTAAATTTTATAATAAGCAAGACCTATTTGTATATCAACTTTAAAGCATGCAATTTAAGTAAAAGGAGGCTTGGGTATCATGGGTGGAAGGAACCCATGAAAGAATCCCACATACCTTAGCGTAGAGACAAACTTTGTGAAGATTGGAGATGGGGACTTGAAGCTTGAAGAAGAACCTTAAAGGAGAACCTTAGCTTGGGATGAGAGTTTGGGACTTGAGTTTGGAGAGTGAAAATGTGACTAAGTGTTTGAGTGAGTTTTGGGAAATGTTTAGAATAACATGACGGTGAGATTTGGCTAAGTATAGGTAAAAACACATTTGGGAACACTTAGGACGAAGACTTAGAAGTCTTGGACCGAGCTAAATAAAACAGTCCCTAAAATGAACAGGGGTGCATCACGAGGGGGTCATGAAAACCCCTCTAGAAATTGCACCTTGAAAAATTATAATTGCTAATCTTTC
This sequence comes from Solanum medicagineum, assembly GCA_026153255.1. Lineage (NCBI taxonomy): Eukaryota > Viridiplantae > Streptophyta > Magnoliopsida > Solanales > Solanaceae > Solanum > Solanum medicagineum. Next base: position 15,748 of record JAPFFP010080594.1, on the reverse strand, counting down.
GCTATTTAATCGGGTTTAGACCCTTTCTCACCTAATTTTTACCCCGTGAACAAGAATATGAAGTCAAATTTTTGTAATAATAAATAAATTTTGCGATACATGGAATTTAAAATTTCAGGCATTCCGACTTCTTGGGCACTTTTTAGGGTCGTTTCAGTGTCACTAATCAACATAGTGGACTGGCATTCCTCACTCACCAAATCGAAAACAACCATCAAAAATTTATTCATTCTATATCTTAGGTCGGCGACCAAGTGGGGAGCATATTTAGAGAGTTGATTGAACTTGAGGGCATACTCCCTCACGCTCATAGACCCTTGTCTCAAATTCATAAATTCCACTAATTTGGCTACCCTAAGTTCAAGAGGGAAGAACCGATTAAGAAAAGCTGCATTAAACTTCTCTCATAGCACAACATTGTTGATTCCCTTCTCCTCCTACTATTGATTAAACCATATTTGTGCCACCCCCTGAGTTGGTAAGCTTCCAACTCCACCTTCTCCTCCGATCTAGCACCAATAATGAGCAAAAACGTTGTAGACCTCATCAATTAACTCTTGGGGGTCCTCATCCACCTTTGACGTATAGAATTTCAGGGGATTCTTCTAATGAAGTCTCTCACCTGAGATGCTGGTGTAGGAGCATGATGGGCTTGGGCCCCTTGATTGGCTTGATTAGCCACAACTTGTGCAAGAAAAGTGAGAGCATCCCAGAGCTCACCATGAGCCGGTTGTCCATCGAGTGTGCAAGCTTTTTTTTCTCTTGTGTTAGGCATGATCTAGCATAGCAAAGAACAATCCTTAGGGGGAAAAATCTTACCTTAACTTCTATAGCACGACATAGTTAAGAAGAAGGGAAATATTTCCTAAAGCATCTCATAACCTCTTACTTATTGTTGTAGTGCACAACACAACCACGAATAAGACTTTAATTAACGCAGTGTGTTGGACTCTGATGATCTAACAACCTAGTGATTTGATAGCAAGTTTGTCACGACCCAAGCCTAGGGTCTAGATGTGACACGGTGCATAGGGAACCCAAGCAATCCACTTAATATATCATTACACATCCTTGATAGCAGAAGCAATAAAATAACAAGAGATAGCAAATAGGGATAAACGGGGTTAAGAGACAGCTTTAATATCATAAACATCAAGAGACAAGAGAGACTCAAAGCTCATAACATAATATAAAACATGTCCAACAACAACTCTAAAACTTAGATACTTAGCGGGGGCCAAGACAAGCTACCAGGCTTACCCTCATAGTCAACATATACATAAAGAAAGATAGTCTTAGAACATAGTATGAGATTATAAGCATTGTCCCCGAAATGCAGGACTCACCAAAGCATTGCCATGTAGAGGAGGATAATCAAGTGGGGGTCCGGTTCCTACATGGTAACGTCATGTAGGCATAGAGTATGTGTTAGTACATCTGAATGTACTAAGTATGTAGGATGCAATGCAACAAGAGCTAAACCTCAAAACCAAAATGCATAATAGTAGGTAATAGATAACATATTGGCAATATGGCATGTGTGATAAATGCTTAAGTAAAACATGCTTACATAGAATATGATACAAGGTGTAAGAAGAGACCAACATTATAAGACTCGTAGGCTACCTAAGTACAAAACCCTTTTGTTGGTTGGTGGATAATCGCACCCTATCACCCTTGGTTATTGAGGAACTAACCCCTCGATGTGGTTACCAAGGTATGGAACCCTTGATTGGTTAGTGGATACTCACACCCTACCACCCTTTGTGATTTAGGTACTAACCACTTAACCTAGTTATCAAGGCACAACCCCTTGGTTAGCATCAAGGTACAAACCCCATGACATGGTTACCTGGGATCTTAATTCCCCGAGCACGGCATGCTCACATTCCAACACTATACAGGAGAATATCATATACATATGTTTCTTTGATCATCATAAAGTCATTCAACTTCTAAGAAATGCATTGGACCTTCAATTCCTCCAAAATACATTAACTGAACATTCTATCAAAGACTTGGCGGGTGTGTACTGCTAGTATAAAAGCGTATAATTTAAGAGTGTAATCATGCTTGAAAATTCAATGTAAAATAATCATAAGACACTTGGTAACACCCTCAAGCAATATACATCGAAACCTTTCATCAAATCTCACAATAGACTTTCAATTCATAGCTCAAAGCATGCTAAAACAATCATAATTCATGAAACCCCAACGTAGTATGTAGTGAAATTCATAATAAGTAAGACCCATGAGTAAATCAACTTTAAATCATGGAAGTTTAGATAAAAGAAAGCTTGGGTATCATGGGTGAAAGGAACACATGAAAGGAACCTACATACCTTAACTTTGGAGAATTCTTGAAGAAGATTGGAGATGGAGACTTGAAGCTTGAATGAAAACCTTGAGATCCGGATGAGTTTTGGGACTTGAAATTTGGAGATGAAATATTTTCTCAGTGTTTGATTTAGTATTTTGGAATGTCTTGAATGATGTAAAGGTGAAATAAGGCTAAGTATAGGTATTTTTATACATGGGAACACTTAGGTCCAAGACCTAAATGCCTTGGACTGGACAAGAAAAATAGTGTACAAAATACACTACAGCACGCCCTTGGCGTGTCGCGCCAGGGGTGCAGAAACACACTGGAAATCTCATTTTTGCAAATTTCAAATTTTTCTATTGATTTTGTTAGACCAATTTCCCACTCAATTTGACCCCCTGAACAAGGATATGAAGTCAGATTTTTGATATCACGCATGGATTTTGAGATATATGAAAATTATGATTTTGGGCACTTTTGAGGCATATTTTTGGGCTCTTTTTGGGGTCGTTTCGACTAGTTTCTAGGTTGTTTCTACTTATGGGCTTTCTATTATAAATTTGACTATGAACTATGTTGGATTTTGTAAAAGTGTGGTGTTTAAGTGTGTTTTGAGCTACGAATCGTAAACCTTTCTTGAGATTTGATGAGGGATTTTGATGTATCTTTCATGATGGTATTAGCAAGCATTGGTGGGTGGTTTTACATTGGATTTACTTGAATGATTTCACTCTTGAATTGCATGGTTTTACACTAGTATTGCACACCCACCTAGTGTTTGATAAAATGTTCGGATTATGATTCTTGAGTTGTTCAAGGCCTAATGCTTGGAATATGAGATATATGACTTTATGATGATGAAAGTATGTTGTGTATGTGTTGATTTCACGAAAAGTATCTATTATGATCAGAGTTGACTAATACCTAGTTCAGCGTGTAGTAGGCCTAAACTACCATGTTTAGGGGTATATAACTCAATCGCCTAGCTCAATGGGTGGTAAGCCCATGCTACCATGTTGAGGGTATATACCTCAATTGCCTAGGTCGGCGGTTAGTAGGCCTGTGCTACCATATTGGGGGGTATATACCTCAATTGCCTCACAAAAGAGGTAGTAGGCCTTGGTTTATGATGATGGTCACCTTCTTCACTTGTGATATGTTCCTTATAAGTATGTTTTACTTCAAGTATCATTCATCCATGTTATATTGTTATTACGTTATCTATTTCCCTCGATATTGCATTTTTCCTGTGAGCCTATCTCTTGTTGCATTGCATCCTACATACTTAGTACATTCAAACGTAGAAACGCATACTCTATGCCTACGTAATGTTATCATGTAGGAACTAGAGCCCCACTTGATCATCCTCCTCCTCCACGTAGGTAGTATGATTGTATCTTAAGCTAGTTGGTGAGCCCTCCATTCCGTGATAATGTCTATAACTCAATGTTATGTATTAAGACTCTTTTCTTTAATGTATGCTTATGACTATGAGGGGTGAGCACGGTAGCTTGTCTTAGTCCCCTGCTCCTGTCTATGTAGTAGAGGTGTTATTGGAACTTTATGATTTATTATGTTACACTCTTTTGAGCGTACTATGATTTATGATATGAAGGACGTTCCTTAGTCCCTTATCCTTTTTTATTACTTTATTGTTGTATTTAATGATTTCGCGACTAAGGATGTGTAATGATATGTAAAGAGGGTTGTTTGGAGTTCCTCCAGGTTCCCATTCGCTGTGTCATGTCTAGGTCCTAGGCTTGGGTTGTGACAAACTTGGTATTAGAGCACTAGGTTGTTAATGGTCCTCGGCATCCAACACACCACATTGATTAGAGTCTTATTCATGGTTGTGTTGTGCACAATAACTATAAGTAGGAGGCTATAAGACGTTTTAGAAAATGTTTTCTTTCTTCGTTATCAATGTTGAGCTATAGAAGTTAGCTATGATTTCCACTCTAATGAATATTCTTTGCCATTTTTACATCGTGCCTAACATAATAGGAAGAAGAGCCTGCACACCCCAGGAACAACCGACTCATGGTGAGCTTCGAGATGCGCTCACTTTGCTAGTTCAAGTTGTGGCTAATCAAGCCATTCAAGGGGCCCAAGCCCCTCATGCTCCAACTCCAGCATCTCAGGTGAGGGACTTCATGAGCATGAACCCATCGGAGTTCATTGGGCCTAAAGTGGATGAGGACCCTCAAGAATTCATTAATGAAATTTACAAAATATTAACTATTATGGTTGTTAGATCGGAAGAGGAGGCGGAGTTGGCTGCTTACCAACTCAAAGGGGTAACACAAATATGGTTTAATTAACGAAAAGAAGAGAAGGGGGTCAACAATGCATTTCTGTACGAGGAGTTAAGAAGCCTTTCTTAATCGGTTCTTCCCTCTTAAGCGTAGGGAGTCCAAGATGATGGAGTTTATGAATATGAAGCAAGGGTCAATGAGTATGAGGGAGTATGCCCTCAATTTCAACCAACTATCAATGTATGACCCACACATGCTTACCAATTCGAGGTCTAAATGAATAGATTTGTGATGGGGGTATCCAACTTGTTGAGTAAGGAGTGCTGGTCCTCTATGTTGATTAGTGGCATAGATTTGTCTCGCTTGATGACCTATGCCAAACAAATGGAGGGGGGAATCTTAGGAAGAAGAGGGGTAATGAGGCCAAGAGGGCCCGTTGTGATGGTAGATTCCAAAGTCCCAAAGATGGTTGGTTTCATCAAGGCTAAGGATCTTCTCATGCTCCTAATAGGAGGTTTGCCAATGACATCCCATGGGCCCAAGGTGATGGTGGTGGGGGTCCTAATAATGTGTGTCTGAAGTGTGATAAGGGTCATGGTGGCCCATGCTTGAGGTATACCGGTCCTTGTTATGGTTGTGGGGAAATGGGGCCTAAGGCAATAGATTGCCCTTGAAATCACAATAAGGGTAAGGATATTCGTCCATAAGGCCGAGGTTCCAATGCGGTTCCTCTGGGGAGAGGTGGTCAACAAGGTGGTGCCCCAAGGCACAATCGGTTTTATGCTCTTCATGGAAGGCAAGGGGTAGATGAGGTGCCCGATGTTGTTACCGGTATGTAAAAGTCTTTGATTTTGATGTGTATGTATTGATAGACCCGGATGCCACTCTCATTTTTGTTACTATTGCCAAAATGTCTCATGTTGCGCCCGAATTGTTGTGTGAGTCTTATGAGGTGTCTACTCCTATTGGTGCATCCATTGTTTCTAGAAAGGTCTATAGAAATTTTTGATTGGCATCTTGCATAAATTATTGCCTTGTGATCTTGTTGAGTTAGATATGGTTGACTTTGATGTTATTCTTGAGATGGATTAGTTACATGCATATTATCCCTTTATTGATTGTGGAACCTGTAGAGTCAAATTCCAATTCCCAAATGAACCAGTCCTTGGATGGGAGAGTCATGATGTGGTAATCAAGGGTAGAATCATCTCTTGCATTAAAGCTTGTAAGTTGATTTTTAAGGGGTGTCTTTACCATCTTGTGAGTGTTAGGGATGTGGAGTCCAAAGTCATTCCTATAGAGTCGGTTCTGGTTGTAAATAAGTTTCTTAATGTCTTTCCAAGTGAACTTCCTGGTGTTCCTCTTGAAAGGAAAATAGAGTTCGGTATAGACCTCCTTCCCGATATTTAACCCATTTCTATTCCCCTTATTGTATGGCCTTGGAGGAGTTAAAGGAGCTGAAGGAGCAATTGAGGGATTTGTTGGAGAAGGGTTGTAGTAGGCCTAGCCAATCACCTTGGGGTGCACTGGTGTTGTTTGTGAAAAAGAAGGATGGGTCTCTTAGAATGTGTATTGACTACTGGCAACTTAATGGGGTCACCATAAAGAATAAGTATCCTCCACCATGGATTGATGATTGACCAACTTCAAGGGGCTAGTCACTTCTCTGAAATTGATCTTCGTTCCAGGTATCATCAAGTGAAAGTGAGGGAGTGTGATATTCCCAAGACTTTCTTTGGAATAGGTATGGGCATTATGAATTTGTTGTTATGTCTTTTGGGTTGACCAATGCACCGGCTATCTTCATGGATCTTATGAATAGGGTCTTCAAACCCTAACTTGATTCGTTTGTTGTGGTTTTCATCGATGATATTTTGATCTATTCTCGTGGTGAGGAGGAGCATATTGGTCATTTGAGGTTAGTGCTACAAAGGTTGAGGGAAGAGAAGTTATATGGTAAATATGAGAAGTGTGAATTTTGGTTGAAAGAGGTTGCCTTCCTGGGTCATGTGGTGTCGGGGGATGGTATTAAAGTGGATCCTAAAAAGATGGATGTGATTAGAAATTGGCTTAGACCATTGACCCCATCGGACATTAGGAGCTTCTTGGGCTTAGTGGGTTACTACAAGAGGTTTGTGAATGGGTTTTCTTCTATTGTTTCTCCCTTGACTAAGTTTCCCCAAAAGAAGGCTAAGTTCATGTGGACTGATAAGTGTGAAAAGAGTTTTCAAATTGAAAGACAAGCTTGTGTTCGCTCCTATTTTGTCTGTACCAGAAGGGTTGAAAGGCTTTGTTGTGTATTGTGATGCTTCCCGGATTAGTTTGGGTTGTGTTTTGATGCAAAATGGTAAGGTCATAGCCTATGCTTCTAGGCAACTCAAAGTGCATGAAACAAATTATCCTACTTATAATCTTGAATTGGCCGCTGTGGTATTTGCTTTGAAATTTTTTTGTCATTATTTGTATGGAGCGCATGCTTATGTGTTTACCGATAATAAAAGTCCCCAATATGTGTTCACTCAAAAAGATCTTAATTTGAGACAAAGAAGGTGGCTATAACTTCTCAAGGATTATGATATGAGTGTGCATTATCATCCCGTTAAGGCTAATGTGGTGGCCGATGCTTTGAGTAAGATGTCCATGGGTAGCCTAGCACATGTTGATGATGGGGGCAAAGGGGTGGTAGGGAGGTCAATCAGTTGGCTAGATTGAAAGTTAGTTTAGAAGAGGTGGATAATGGGGGTATTGTGATATTTGATGGCTATAAATCTTCGTTTATTGAAGAGGTGCAAGCTAAGCAAGATCTTGACCCTGCTTTGTTAGAAGTGAAGGCATTGGTAAAGGGTGGTAAGGTAGAGGTTTTCTCCCATGGGGGAGATGGTGCCCAGATATACCAAGGTAGGTGATGTGTGCCTTGTCTGGATGGCTTGAGAGAAAAGATTCTTGATGAGGCTCATGGTTCTTTATATTCTATTCACCCCGATTCTACTAAGATGTATCGAGATTTGAGAGAGGTGTATTAGTGGGGAGGTATGAAGAGGGACATTGCCAAATTTGTATCCGGTTGTCAGAGTTGCCAACAAGTCCAAGTCGAAGGTCGGGTGGCTTATTTCAAGACATAGAGATTCCTACTTGGAAGTGGGAGGAGATTAATATGGACTTCGTGGTTGGGTTGCCCAAGACTAGAAAGGGTTTTGATTCCATTTGGGTTGTGGTTGATAGGATGACTAAGTCGGCTCATTTCTTACCGTTTAAGACCACTTATGGGGCCAAAGACTATGCTAAGTTGTTTATTCATGAGTTGGTGAGATTACATGGAGTTCCATTGTCTATTATACCGGATCATGGTGTTCAATTTACTTCACACTTTTGGAGTCCTTCCAAAGAGGCCTTGGGACCAAGATAAAGCTTAGTATGGCCTTTCACCCTCAAATGGATGGGCACGCCGAATGAACTATCTAAACACTTAAGGATATTCTTAGGGCTTGTGTATTGGAGTTTAAAGGTAGTTGGTATTATCATCTTCCATTGATTAAGTTTGCTTATAACAATAGCTATCATTCCAGCATTGGTATGGCTCCTTTTGAGGCTCTCTATGGTAGACGTTGTAGATTATCGGTTGGGTGGTTTGAGGTTGGAGTGGTGGCTTTGTTGGGACCAGAACTGATTGTGGAGGCTCTTGAGAAGGATAGGATGATTAGAGAAAGGTTGAAGATGACCTAAAGTTGAAAAGAGTCCTATATCAATGTGAGGAGAAGGGAGCTTGAATTTAAAGTTGGTGATTGGGTCTATTTGATGGTGTCACCCATGAAGGATGTGGTTCATTTAGGTTAGAAGGGCAAGTTGAGCCTATGATATGTGGGTCTTTATGAAACGACCCCAAAAAGTGCCCAAAAATATGCCTCAAAAGTGCCCAAAATTTTGAATTCCATGTATCTCAAAATTAGTGCGTGATATCAAAAATCTGACTTCATGTTCATGTTTAGGAGGTCAAAATTAGGGAGAAAGGGTCTAACCCCTATTTTAGAGCGAACGATTCACAATTTCAAAATTCAAAGTGATGCATTCTAGTGTCTTCTCGCGTCTGGGACGTGACGTGCCCCAGTCTATTTTCTGTCCAGTTTTTAATTTTCGGTCCAAGACTTTCAAGTCTTCGGCCTAAGCCTTCCCACACGAGAAAATACCTATACTTGGTATTATTTTACCATTTTATCACCCAAGAAATTTCCCAATACTCACTCAAACCCTTAGTCCGATATTTCTCTCAAGATTCAAGTCTCAAACCCTCATCTGGATTTCATGGTTCTCTTTCAAGCTTCATATCTCCATCTTCAATCTTCTCCACGAGTTTCTCCAAAGCTAAGGTATGTAGGTCTTAGCCATTGGGTCCTTTCACCCGTGGTACCCTAATCTCTTTTTTACTTAATTTGCATGATTTAAAGTTGATTTTACAAATGGGTTTACGAGTATTAACATGTCTATGAACTATGTTAAAGCTATGAAAAGTTGTGACTGTTTTGCTATATTTTGAGCTATAAATTTTGGATCTATTGTAATATTTGATGAGGGATTTTGATGTTTATTGCTTGAGGGTGTTGCAAGGTTTTGATTGATGGTTTTACAGTGGATTTTCTTACATGATTTCATCTCTACATTTGATTGCTTTATACTACCATTTCACACCAGCCAAGTGTTTGATAAAATGTCCGGTTATGGTTTCTTGAGGAATTGAAGGTCCAAAGCATGAGATATGATATGATTGACTATATGATAATGAAAGAAGCTTATGTATATGATATAATCAATATAAAGTGTTTCATTAGACCATGCCCTATCCAGGGGACTAAGAGCCTAGATAACCTTATCGGGGGTTAGTACTTAGATAGCCAATCAAGAGGCTAGTACCTTGATAACCGAGGTAAGGTTTTGTACTCATCAACCGAGGTGGGGGTTTGTACTTATCAACCGAGGTGGGGGTTTGTACTCATCAACCATATGAGGGGTTTGTACCTCGCCACCAGGGTGATAAGGTGAAATTATCATCAACCATGTGAGGGGTTTGTACCACACCACTAGGGTGATGGGGTGAAACAATCAACAACCAATCGACGGGTTTGTACTTTGGAAATCTAGCTTGGTCTCTTCTACATATTTGATGTCCCATATAAGTATGAGTTACTTAAACATATTTTACTTGAGCGTTGGTCATTCATGCCATATTCTTATATGATGTTTATTTCCTATTGTTATGCATTTTGACTATGATGGCTATCTCTTGTTGCATTGCATCCAACATACTTAGTACGTTCAAACGTACTAATGCATACTCTTGCCTACATGATATCACTATGTAGGAATCGGTACCTAAGCTGATCATCCTCCTCCTCCACATGGCTAGTTCGATACTACTCAAGCTAGTTGGTAAGTCCTCCATTCTAGGGACGTTTACTTATGTTTCTCTTATTATGTATTGAAATACTCTTCTTTATGTTCTATTTTGACTATGAGGGTAAGCCTAGTTGCTTTGTCTCAGCCCCTGCTCTTATCTATGTAGTAGAGGTGTTGTTGGACCTGATATGTACCTATGTTATGAGCCTTAACTCTTTCATCTCTTGATTATGATTTTATGTAAGCTTTCCCCTTAGTCCCTTGCCCTTGTTTTACAAACTTTTACATGTTACTTATATTTTAATCTCTCTCCCTTAGTCCCAATTCCCCTTTGCTTATGTTTCTTGTGTTGTTTTACCTTGCTTCCACGACCAAGGATATGTAATGATATGCTAAGAGGTTTGTTTGGGGTTCCTTCGAATTCCCCATTCGTCGGTCATGTTTAGGCCCTAGGCTTGGGTCGTGACAAAGATGGTATTAGAGCACTAGGTCGATAAATCCTCTTGGTCCAACATACCGTGTCGATTAGAGTCTTATTCATGGTTGTGTTGTTCACCACAACTATAAATAGGAGGCTATGACATGTTTTAGGAAATGTTTCACTTTTTGATGATCTATGTCGTGCAATAGAGTTAGAACTCCTATGGCTTATTTCTAACCCCTAACCATTACATTTCAGGATATGTCTCAAGTTACTCAAGATGGCGATATGTCGAATGGGGAGGTCCATAATGCTCTATGGGTAATGGACAAAGCGGTGACAGCATTGGCAACCCGACTCAATCAACAAGTGAGTGCTCTCAAGACTTCTAGTGGTGAAAGGGGAGGTAGTGAGGCCAAGAGGGCTCGTAATATGGGTAAGTTCCAAAGCCCCAAGTATAGAGGTGGTGGTGGTGTGGTACTTTATCCTAGGTGCCCAAAATATGGTAGAGGCCATGATGGCCCTTGCTTGAGCAGTACAAATGCTTGTTATGGTTGTGGGGAGATAGGTAATAAGGTTAAAGATTGCCCTCCTAAATACAATAACAGCAAAGGAGGTGATGGGGGAATGGATAATCCCAAGTGTCCTATGTTTAGGATGGACAATGGTGGCCCGTGTTAGAGGGACACAAGTGTATGATTTAGGAGTGGTGAAATAGGTCACAAAATTCTGGATTGCGCATATGGTCTATACAAGTGTAAAGGTGGTGATGACGATCAAGAGGTTCAAGGAAGGGATGAGGCACCCGATGTTGCTACTGGTATGTTGAAATTTTTTTCGCTTTGATGTTCTTGCATTAATGGCCTGGAGTGCCACTATTACTTCTCTATTCTTTTTGGTTGCTTATGGGGCTTTTTGTGTGCCCAAGTTGTTGTGTGGACCTTTGGTTTTTATCCTTTTGTTGAGTATATTGTTGCTAGAAGGTTCATATCCGAGTTTGTGTTGCATTAGGTCTTGCTTTGTGGCTTGTTGGAGTTTGCATGGTGGATTTGGATGTCATTATAAGAATGAGATGGTTGCATGCATGTTGTGCCTTCAGGGGTGGTAGGGCCCAGAGTTAGATCCCAAATCCCTAATGAGCCCGTCCTTGCGTGGGAGGTTGTCAAATGGTAGCAAGGGAGGTAGGTCCATTTCTTGTGATAAGATACAATTAGTATCTAAGGGATTTCATTTTATCACCTTTTGAGGATTGAAGGTGTCGAACGTAAGTTATTTTGTAATTAGAATTGTTGGTGGTGGTAGATGAGACCATGAATGTCCCTTTCATATCAATTGGATTTGGGGTAGTGTCTTTTGGTTCGACTAGTACTCCTTTTATGTTTACAAGTCTCATGAATAAGATCTTTTAGTCCCTACTCTAATAGGCTTATGGTGGTTTTGGTGATGATATGATGGTTTGTGTTCCCTAATAAGGTAGTGCATGTGAGTCTTTTGAGGGTAGTACTACAAAGTTTAAGGAAGAAGGTTGGATGCTATATAGGATGAATGGGGATTTTGGTTGTAAGAGGTTGCCATCCTAGGTCTTGTGATGTCGGGTGAAGGTAGTAAGGTGAACCCTAGTAAGACGAAGGTGATTAGAGATTAGATTAGACCTTGACTTCCTTGGGTATTAGGAGCTTCTTGGGTTTAGCGGGCTATTATCAGAGCTTGTGAGTAGGTTCTCTTCTATTTCTCCTCCTATGACTTAGTTGACCCTAAGTAAGGCCAATGTTGTGATCGACGTTTTGGGTAAGGTGACTTGATAGGTCCGGGAGTTGCTGTCTCTTGTGGCATTCCTTTGACCTAGTAGGATTCATGTGTGTTCATGATGGTTGCATGAGTCTATTGTGCAAGTAGGGGTCTATAAGGGTCTCCCTATGTTCTTATTGCATAGAGTCTTGTCTTCTGATCTTGGTTGACCATAGCTTGACAGGTTGGAGGTCTTGAGGTGATTTGGCTATTTGCATAGCATGCTATCAAGGACTGTAGGACCTATAAGGTTGTAATATGATGGGTAACAATAGTCGATCTATTTGGTCAACTACAATGAATTAGTCACTTCTCTAAGGTTGATTTGAGGTTTGGGTTTTGTCCCCAAGTGAGGATGAGGGTAGGTGATATCCCAAAGTGTCTTTTCGGACTAGGAGTGAGCATTATTAGTATTGATGGAGTTGTTTGGTTGACTTATGCACCGGTGGTTTTCGTGGGTTTCTTGAATAAGGTCTTAATATCCTACCCTGTATGTTTGTGGTGGTCTCTAGTGATGAGGTATTGATTTGTTTAGAGCTTGTGAATCATTTGGAGGTAGTGCTATAAGTCTTGGAGGATGAGAGGTTGTTTGCTAAATGTGATAAGTATGCATTGTGGATAGCAAGAAGGTGGCTAGAAATCCTTAAGGATTATGAATAAGTGTGCATTATTTTTCCCCGATAAGACTAATGTTGCGGTCGGTGCTCTAGGTAGCCTAACATGTGTTGATGGTGGCAAAGAGGATACTAGTGTGTGTCCATCAGTTGGTTAGACTGGAAGTTAGGTTGAGGGAAGTTGAGCATGGTGGTGTAGCATTCTTGATGGTTCTAAATCATCTTGGTTAAGAGGTCTAGATTAGGCAATGCCTTGATTTTGCCTTATTAGAGTTGGAAGTTTTGGGTGAGAAGATGATAGAGTAGAGGTTGTCTTCCAAGGGGGAGATGGTGGTTATGGTACCAAGTTGGTTAGGTGCATTTAAGATTGACAATTGAGTTGAGGATTATGATTCGTTATAGAGTGTAGAGGGAGGTTGGGAGGGTTACCTAAGTTTGGGAATAGCCTATGGTAGGGGTATGGTTTATCCAGTTTGTCATGCTTCTAGGTTGAGGGGATGTGTTGGTGACGCTAGTGCTATAGAACTCTTTGAAGTTGTGGGTCAGGTGGAGGATAAGTTGGCTTAGAAGGAGGTCACAGTGGAGGTGTTGGATGGATGAGTAGTGCAGTTGATTAATGATGATGTAGTGTTCATCAAGGCCCTCTCGAAGAGCCTTCTATTCGTATGTGTTTTTTGGGGAGCTGGTGTGGGCATAGAGAAGCAATATCCATATTCCTTTCATTCTTTTCAAGCTTATGATGACATGTCAAGTCCTTTCTATGATTCCAAGTCTTATGCTTCATCCCCCATGTCATTCATATTTAAGTTGGCAAATTTATGATGATTTTATCCTTATGTTGAGATTTTGAAAATGGTATTTTAAATGTAATGCTGCATTCTTTTTGGGGCTAATTTTGTTCATGATTACTTCTCTCATGTACGTTTCTTTTACAATCGGGGAAGAATGTTCCCAAGGGGAAGATATTGAAATGACCCCAAAAAGTGCCCGAAAATATGCTATGGAAGTGCCCGGAATTCTAAATTCCATATATCTCAAAATCCGTGTGTGATATCAAAAATCTGACTTCATATTCGCGTTCAAGGGGTCAAAATTAGGAGGCAAAGGATCCAAGCCTGACTTTAGAGCGAACAATTCACAATTTCAAAATCTGAAGTAAAACATTCCAGTGGCTTCTCCGCGTCTAGGGCACGACGTGCCCCAGTGTACTTTATGTCCAGTTTTTAATTTTTGGTCCGAGACTTTTAAGTCTTGGGCCTATGCCTTCCCACATGAGAAAAAACCTATACATAACATTATGTTACCCTCATATCATCCAAGACATTTCCCAATACTCACTCAAACCCTTAGTCCTATATTTCTCTCAAGATTGAAGTCTCAAACCCTCATCCAGATTTCAAGGTCCTCCTTCAAGCTTCAAGTCTCCATCTCGAATTTTCACCAAGAGTTTCTCCAAATATAAGGTATGTAGGCTTTAGCCATTGGCTCCTTTCACCCATGGTACCCTAATCTCCTTTTTACTTAATTTGCATGATTTAAAGTAGATTTTACAAATGGGTTTACTAGTATGAACATGTCTATGAACTGTTTCAAAGCTATGTAAAGTTGTGACTATTTTACAATGTTTTGAGCTATAAATCTTGGATCTATTGTAAGATTTGATGAGGGGTTTTATTTTTTATTGCTTGAGGGTGTTGCAAGGTGTTGATTGATAGGTTTACAATGTATTTTCTTGCATGATTTCATCTCTATATATCATGGTTTTATACTACTATTCCATACCTGCCAAGTGTTTGATAAAATGTTCGGTTATAGTTTCTTGAGGAATTGAAGGTCCAAAGCATGTGATATGATATAATTGACTATTTGATAATGAAAGAAGCTTATGTATATGATATAATCTATATAAAGTTTTGCATTACACCATGCTCAATTCGTGGAACTAAGAGCCCGGATAACCTTGTCGGGGGATAGTAACTTGATAGCCAATCAAGGGGCTAGTGCCTTGATGACTGAGGTGGGGGTTTGTACTCATCAACCGAGATGGGATTTGTACTCATCAACCAAGGTGGGGGTTTGTGCTCATCAACCATGTGAGGGGTTTGTACCTTACCACTAGGGTGATAAGGTGAAATTATGATCAACCATGTGAGGGGTTTGTACCACACTACCAGGGTGATGTTGTGAAACCATCATCAACCAACCAAGGGGTTTGTACTTTGGAAATCTACCTTGATCTCTTCTACACATATTATGTCATACATGTGCATGAGTTACTTAAACATGTTTTACTTGAGCATTGGTCATTTATGCCATATTGTTATATGATGTCTAATGCCTATTGTTATGCATTTTGACTATGATGCTTATCTCTTGTTGCATTGCATCATACATTTGGTACATTCAAACTTACTAATGCATACTCTTGCATACATGATATCACTATGTAGGAACCGCTACCCAAGTTGATCCTCCTCCTCCTCCACGTGGCTAGTTTGGTACTACTTAAGCTAGTTGGTGAGTCCTCCATTTTGGAGACGTTTACCTATGTTTCTCTTATTATGTATCGAAGTACTCTTCTTTATGTTCTGTTTTGACTATGAGGGTGATCCCGGTTGCTTTGTCTTGGCCTGCGCTCTTCTCTATATAGTAGAGGTATTGTTGGACGTGCTATGTATCTATGTTATGAGTGTGACACCCCATGTCCCGTTAGGGCGGACCGGCACCCATTGTCGATGAGGCTCGGGAGAACCAACTTGTAACTATGCTCTTCCTATACATATTATAAGGGATTTCCACCTTTAACATGCCTTAAAGCAGATAAACAGTGATAATAAGCCAAAAGGAAATGCATATGACTAGGCTGTTAGGGCCACGCTGTCTAAAGTACGAGACATGACTATACTTTAATTTACATAGTCTACAAAGCCTCTAAATAATGGGAAGTATCAAATAAG
>JAPFFP010080584.1:0-22469 GCA_026153255.1 Solanum medicagineum | reverse complement strand
ACCACATACTCCCTCAGACCCTCGTCTACTAGGATACCCACGCCATTTCTATCCCTAGAGCCACCCTAGTACCATAGCTTAAACCCATCCACATCCCGAGCCTTGGTTCCTACCCATCTGGTCTCCTGAACACAATATGTTACTGAGATTTATTTATTTTTGTAGTTGTTATGGTACCAAGTAGGTTAGGTGTGTATTTAAGGTTGCCAATTGAGTTGAGGATTGTGAGTGAATATAGAGTGTAGAGGGAAGTTAGTAAGGTTACGTAAGTTTGGGGATTGCATAGATAGGAGTTGGGTTAGTTCGGTTTTCATGGTTCTAGGTTGATAGGATATGTTGGTGCCTTTAGTGCTATAGCACTCCTTGAGATTGTGGGTGATGTGGAGGATAAGTTGACTTAGGAGAAGGTCCCGGTGAAGGTGTGGATGGGTGAATGGAGAAGTTGAATGATAATGATGCGGTGTTCGCCAAGGCCCTTTTTGGAGGAGTCTATTTTTATGTCTCTCGAGAAGTTAGTGCAGGCATGGAGAAGCAATATCTGTACTTCTTTCATTTTATTTAAACTTATGATAACACGTCAAGTCCTTTCTATGATTCCAAGTCTTATGTTTCAGGCCCTATGTCATTCATATGCATTCGTGTTTTAGTTGGAAAATACATGGTTATTGTACACTTATGTTGGCATTTTAAAAATGATGTTTTGAATGATTTGAATACATTTTAGCATGAATTTTAACTACATTATGATTTTCAACTAGTAATCTGTGCAACGGGTATTATGGTTGGAGTGCTACCTACGGGTCGTAACGAGGCCCATAACAGCCATAAGACAGCTTTTTAGGAATGGTCATTTTGGTCCTTTCCCACCAATTCTAAGCTCTAGATTAATGTTTTTATGCTCATTCAAGGTCCCAAAACCCTCAAGTTCTTCATCGTACTGATTAATACTCTCTCAATCTATAGTAATATTTCACACCAAAATCAAGTGTCCAAATCTCTTCCAGATCTAAGGATTTCCTTCAAGCTTCAATCCTCCATTTTCAATCTTCATCAAGAAATTCTCCAAAGCTAAGGTATGTGGGTTTCAACCATTGGGACCTTTAACCCATGGTTCCCAATCCTCTTTTGCTACTTAAATTGCATGATTTAAAGTTGATTTACGTACTCATAGGTCTTGATAGTTGTAAATTTCACTGCGTAGTGAATTGCGGTTTCATGAAAGTATGATTGTCTTAGCATGTTTTGAGCTATAAATATTAGATCTAATGTGAGATTTGATGAGGGGTTTTGATGTGAATGTCTTGGGGGTGTTGCAAGGTGTTAATTGATGGTTTTACAATGGGTTTTCTTGCATGATTTCATCTCTAAATTCCATAGTCATGTACCGCCATTACACACCCGCCAAGTGTTTCATAAAGTGTCTGGATTATGATTCTTGAATTGTTGAAGGCCTAATGCTTGGCATATGATATATATGACTTTACGATGATGAAAGAATGATGTATGGGTGACAATTTCATGATGAACTTCTATAGTATTGCATGTTGACCATAACTATGTTGAGGGGTTAGTACCTTGACCACTGCGATGGAGGGTGAGAAGTCCATTGACCATGTTGAGGAGTTACTACCTTGACCAGTGTGATGGAGGGTGAGAAGTCCATTAACCAGGTTGAGGGGTTATTACCTTGACCACTATGATGGAGGGTGATAAAGTCCATTAAACATGTTGAGGGGTTAATACCTTGACCACTATGATGGAGGGCGAGAAGTCCATTAACCATGTTGAGGGGCTGGTACCTCAACCACTACTAAGGGAGTCTTAAGCCTTGGATTCCAGGTACCACTTTGCTTAGTGTATGATGATGGTCTCTCCTTACATATGTACTATGATCTATAAGAGCATGATTTTTACTACAAGTATCTATTCATACATGTCATATTGTTATATTATGCCAATTGTCTATGGTTATGCATTTTGCCTATGATGCCTATCTCTTGTTGCATTATATCCTACATACTTACACACGTGGCTAGTGTTATCCATTCAAGCTAGTTGGTGAATCCTCCATTCCAGGGACATTGGTCTACATTCCTATGCTATGTATTAAAGACTATCTTTCCTTTTGTATGATTTGACTATGAGGATGAGCCCGGTTGCTTGTCTTGGCCCCCGCTAAGTTTTAGGTTAGAGGTTTTGTTGGACAAGATGTGTATTATGCTTGAGCTTTGACTCAATTATGATATTCAAGCTATTTTAATATAAGTCCTTTTTCCTTAGTCTCAATTTCTCCTTGTTATTGTTTTTTATGTTGTTTTATATTGCTTCTGCAACTAAGGATGTGTAATGATATGTTATGAGGCTTGTTTGGGGTTCCTTCGGGTTTAGCATCTGCCAGTCACGTCTACGCCCTAGGCTTGGGTTGTGAGAGTGCCCGTCCAGGGACACCTTCACGACTTGTGAACCCCTTCACTAGCCATGAAGGTAGTCGTGGAGATGAGCTTGGCCAATTCTCTAGGCTACCTTTGGAAGTCTTTCAAATTGCCATAAAAGTGTGCCACCATGGGCACACACCACGGCACGTGGACCTTACAACTATTCTTATGTTTTTAGCTTGTATTATATGTGGCTTAGGGTTATAAGGGATCTTTTACATCAAGGCAAGTCTGAAGGAATTCTATCAACTAAGTTTGTTGTATGAATTGGTAAAAGGGTAAACTTCAAATGATCATATCTCCTTGCACAAAAATAATTAGGTGTCCCATGACCTACCAAATTAAAGGTCTTTCAATCAGATTTCCTGCGCTTTTGATTTTCACCAAGTTTTTAGTCTGGAGAAAGGAGTTATGCCTATTTTAGTAAGACTTATTGGTGCAGTCAATCTTTTATGGGAGGATTCACGAACCTTGAAAAGGTTCACGGCTGGTGAACCCATCCGGGGTGCTTCCCAGATCAACTTTGAAGGCTCATTTCATTAAAATCTTTTTCATATTTTCCCCTAACTCTAAGTGTATTTTACACCTTATACGACTCTAATATCCCCCTGAATCAACCCCTATGTATTTCATAACACTTCATTCAAACCTAACACTTAGTCGCTAGAATCAAAACTCTCAAAAGACTCTCCAAGTCTTTACTCAAGATTCAAATAGGGATTCAATTGGGGTTTCAAGACTATGTTAATCTCTTCTCAGTTTTTTCACTCCAAGTACTAGATATGTGTGAATTCATCCTTAATTTCAATTTAACCTTAGAGATCAAAATCTCTTCATCAATTTTCAAGACTTTAAAGTATGATCTATGTATGATTTTTATGTTTTGACTTCAAATTGATGGAATTATGATATGAGTTACATCCAAATAATAATTTAAGCAAAAACTAAATATTATCCATTTGAATTACATGGATTTCATAAGATTTTAACTTGCATGTCCCTTTAACTATGATTCCATGCAAGAGTAACCTTAATTATGATTCGAATGTTTATATCTTCATGGATTGTGCATGTTCTATCTTACTATCATGATTTAATTATGAATTTCATGTAAACATGTTTTACTCTCACTTCTCATATCATGAGCATGCATCAATGAGGCTTTTCATGAGGTTTTGATATGGATTTGGTTGCCAATTATGGTTATGAACATGATCTCAAGGCAAGTATAATTATGACATGATTATGATCACTATGATGACTATGATTTGTATTTAAGCATCTAAGGGTGTGCATACACCATCATGTACAAGCTACGATAAGTTATTCTTATGCATGTAAGCATGTTTTGAATCATGATTTGGCTTTTTAGCCCAAGTATGCATGATGTTAACTATGAAATGCTTTATTACAATCTTATAACAAGTATGTTCCTATGAATGTATATATTGTGTATTTTATGGATTATGACCTAGCACTGAAGGCCTTGGACCCACTATGTGGAGTAATATAAAAGGTTCTCTTAGACCCACTATGTGGGGTAATGTAAATGGCTACTCTTGGACCCACTATGTAGGGTTAGCTTATGATTATGTGGCAAATAAGTATGTGTGATCATGAAAGGCCTACAATCACATCACATGAAAGGAGCTATTCTATGTTTTTATGGTGTTGTTATGACATGGACAAGTTAGTAGATAGTGCCGTCCCATGGTATGGTATGACATGACTTACAACCTCTTCTTTTTGAGAGTTTACATAGCACAGAGAAGACCAAGAGATTGAGGCCTCATCACCTTAGTTAAGGCATGACTCAATAGTAGTGAATTCTATTGTCTCATAAGTACGTGCCACCGTAGGTTAGAGGATCACCATTAGATGAGGTTAATTCCTTAGAGGGATCATCCGTTAGATAAGTCTTGGTTCCCTAGATGGATCACTCATTAGTAGGGGCTTGCTCACTAGTTAGATGTAGTGGCTCCACTTAGGCATTTGGATGTTCACCTTGGCAAGTAACTCCCCCTTCCCTCCAATGTAGGGGTAACATTGGGACTCCATGTTATAGCTCACATGGTTTATGTCGATTGCAGTGACTCTCACATTTGACTATGAAATTGATGTCACCCAAATTACACCTCCTTTTAGAGAATAAATTAGTCATTGTCAAAATATAAAGCCTATCCAAGGTTAGGGTCAAATCCCTGGAAATACGTAGACTCAAAGGGAATTCATCAATAAGCAATTCAAGTAATCAATGAACTCAATTCCTCAAAAGGGGGGAATTTATGATATTCAATAAGAAAATAAACTAAAATAACTACAACTACTACAAGAGATAATCAATAATGTAGAGCAACTAGGCTATTGTGTTCCCCATTATTCTAGTAATTTAAGTTCACCAAACCCTTTAATCTAGGTGAGAGGAGAATTTCACTATGTGACTTGGCCCATCTCCATAGTATGAATTACTAACCATTACCTATAGTCCCAATCAACCTCCCATGGCTTAGTTCAATTGATTAGATGAGAACACATCATCTAATCCTATTAAGCAATCTCTTTTGCTATTCATTACCACCTAGATCAAGAAGGTAACACTAGGAAAATTCTATTGTTGGCCACCACTAGAAACATGCAAAATGAAGAGAATTGATTAATACATGCAAATACCCATTCCAAGAATTGCAAATTATCCGGGTTTATTTGGTTAGATCTTCATGGTTCCCACAACCCCAAGTTATGGATTTAGCTACTCATGCTATGGGTAGCTGAGGAATTATGAATTGAGAAAACATAATTAAACACTTATCTAATTGAATTGGAAACCAAGCAAAGCCAAATCTAATTAAGAATCACAAGATTAAAGATCAAAATTAAATTCACAAGTGTATTCTCCTCCAAATATTGAGGTCTCCAAGTACAAAACCCTAAAAGTACTCCAATTGGTGTTCTCTACTATACTTTCCTGAAAAATAACCTAAAAGGTACTATTTATAGTAGGTACAATTAAGTCCTTAAAAAATAGAAAAACTGGTCGGTGAACCCCCACGAAACCTATTTACGACTCGTAGAGGCTCCCACGAGTCGCAGGGTTTGGTATTCAGCTTCTTGAATCTTGGACTTTGCTTCCACAAATCTAGTTAACAAGACGTACGACTCATATTGCGCTCTTGTATAATTCATCTGCATCAACTGTTCCCTCACAGGAAATTTTCACGAAACTTCTCTATACGACTTGTAGAGTCAACTACGACTCGTATAGAGGTCTAGTATAGTTGAACTTCAGAAATCATACTTCACATGAATTTGCCTCAAAACCCTCCTCTACCACTTGTAGAATACTCTACAATCCGTAGAGGCTCTCGTAAGTCACCAAAAACCAGAAAAGTCGACAATTTTGCCCCAAAGTCATGCCAACCTACTTTCCTGCAAAATTAAACACAAAAAACACATAAAACCCATTAATGTCGCATTGAGAACACATAAAATCCTAAGTTTTAAGAATCAAATATGTTGTATTTTGATAGCACATCAACAACCTCAACTTAAAATTGTTGCTTGTCCTCAAGCGGTGACTCAATTTAAATAGACAATACAGCAACACGCAGAACTCAACTCAATGGCATACATCACATACAATTCAAACTCAGGTACCCACACAAACTTTTCAAAATAAGATTATATAGCTATTAATCAAACCAAAGCAGACTGGTGCATTTGACAACACAACTATGAGAAGCAAGGGAATATCAACAGTCCACAATCACTGAACAAGTCAAACGCTAACAATGTAATGCAAGTGCCCTCATAGAAAGAAGTCACATTTTTTACACTCACTAATAATTTCATATTTAGCTTTGAGACTGTGCAAAAACACTCATCCTCACAAAAGATTTTCATGCATAATGACTAATATCATAGGCTTGCCCTTATACTCATGACACAGACTTTAAACTAACTGGACTAGGATCAGTTTAGGACTTTCTAGACTTGTAACATAGGCTCAGGGGACTTTGATATGGTATTTTGAAAAAAATAGTGACTAAAGGCCATCCTTGAATTGCGTTTTTCATCTTATAATCCCTTTTTCCACATTCAAGCTTCTTCGGATGCTTTCATCTCATTTTTCATCTTTTTCTTATTTTTACACTTCATTTAGATTTTTGGCTCAATCTAAGGCATCTTTCATTTTTCTTACACCCGGTACATGCTTTTTCTTCTTTTTCTCCTCTTTCCTAACTCACCTCCTTATTTTTGTGCTTCTCATTTACATTGGCCACCCTCAACTTAGGCTTTTATTCTGTAGTGAAGTACACAATATCTATTCCCTGAACCAGGCCACTTTTGGTAGCCACCCTCAACTTAGGCTTTTCTTGTCTCAATTAAGGTTCACAATGCTCAAGGAAAGACCAGGGCCAACTTCAAGGTTTTTCACTAGACAAGGTTAGGTTGATTAGGTGTTTTAGAAAGAATTGGTACATGAAAGGCTCAAATATTTGGACCAAGGGATAAAACTTCATTTAGTTGGTCATTTTAGGCTAAAGTGGAGTAATTAAAGAACAAAGGTCTGAGATCCCTTCCTAATCCATTTAATCTACAATCTAACTTAAAGTAACAAGGCAAGTTCAGAATTAGCACAAAATGCACAAATGAAGTAAAATAAGCTCGCACTCACATGGCATTGCATACATTATCAACAAGACACCCGTAGATCATGCTTCTTATCTCAATTACCCTCACTTATCAGAACAACTATTGCCAAACATCCAAACATGCATGGTTTCCATTTAACTACTAATCAAAATGTTTTTGGTGGGTACCATTTTTCAAAACAAATCATAAAAACATGTTATATGTCATAAGTTTTAATACCATATGCTACAAATATTATCTAAGCATCCAAAACATGTTGGTTCAACAAAAATTAAATATGCACGAGGAAAAAGAACACAGGCAAGAAAACCATAGGATCAAAATTTGGGGTTGTTATGGACCATAAGCTATTCAGACTTCACCAAGGCCCATAACTACCCACACCCCATCGAAAAAGTTGTGCATTGTCTCCAATGCACCAAATCAATCAAAATAAGAGTAAATAGGGGTCAAAAACATACCTTGGCAGCTAAATGCTAGTGTCCACCTTGGGTTTCTTCCTAAGTAGCATCTGATTTTTTGTCACGGCATGACTTAGCTAGTTTGTGTAATTAGACTTCCTCAAGCTCTGGTGCATCATCATCACCAAATTTTGCCTCCTTCTTAGAGCTTGTCATCAAGCCTCTTTGAATCTGATCCAGTTATACTGACACAAGTCCAAATTGACTATTGAGCTACTGAATTACTACAGAGTGTTAGTACACTCTAAGGAATATCTTGGTAACATCGAACTTGATCTCCTTCAATGTCTCATCTTAAGTTTTCGCACTCTTTAACAACTGGTCGAGCATCCCCTCAATTCTAGAGTTCCTGTCTCCCATATCATAACTGTGCGGGGATACATGTGCTTGATTAGAACTCATATCAACTGTGCTTGGACAATCCATTAGATGTCTATTCCTAGACTTCCACATATTCTTCGATTTGACTACCATGTTCATGTGCTCAAGAATCTCGGCATATGGTTGATCTACAAACCAACCTCACAAGAGAGCATCAACACATGCTTGACTATTAGCTGCTAGAGATTGGTAGAAATTTTCCACCAAGATATTCCCAGAAATCTCATGGTTCAGTGCATTCCTCAAGAATCTATTAAATCGTTCCCCTATATCATGGATTGAATCTCTAGGGAATTGCTTTAATTGATTGATCTGGTCCTCCATTTTGAGCCTGTTTGGTTTAATGAAGTGCACCGCTAAGAAAACCCTTTGCATTCTATCTTACTAGTGATCAAACCTTCTGTAAGCTATAATAGCCATTATGGAGCATTGCCCGTAAGAGACAATGGGAAAATATGAAGTCTCACAACATCCATAGACAGATTTTGTATCCCCATCACACTTTTACAAACAAATGCTACTTTGTGCAAATGGCTATGTGGATCCTCTGATGGTAAGCTCGCAAATAACCAATGGTTCTGAAGCATCTGGAGTAACCCACTTGAGACTGTGAACTTTATGTCAGCTGGTAGTGGTGGCAACACAATAGCCCCAATCACATCCATAGCCATGGGGTTCAACCTATACTGATTCCACTGGTAACCATTGGCGTCGAACTCCCGAGGTTGTGGAACATTCTCCAAAGGATGTGGCTTCTCATCCCCACTTTAGGTTCAAAGCAGCATTGGCCACGTTGTTGGCATTTTCTTGGGCCATTCTTCTGTAATTCATTGGATCTCCGATCAAGTGGAGTTAAGGATTTCCTTGACTCGAGTGTTGGGCATACACTACTAGTATACCCTGCAAAGAAACAAAAACAAAAATAAAAAGATAAGTAAAATAAAAGGGAACTAAGGATTAATACATAAATTACTTCAATGGATCAACTTAAGTCTAGCCATATTCCTCGGCAACAATGCCAAAATCTTTGATGTTGCCCAAGTTAAACCTCCTTTTAGAGAATAAAGAGGTCATTGTCAAGAAATAAAACCTAACCAAGATTGGGCAACTATCTCCTGCGGTTCGGAGAGGACTCAGCTGTTAGTATAGGGGATAATTAATAATGGAGAAGAACTTTGGTATTATATTCTCCATGATTCTCCAACTCAATATTACTGGATAACGCAATTCTTGACTAGAGTACAACATGCAGGACAGTAATTTAAGGTCAATAAACCCTTTGATCCAGATGAGAGCTGAATTTCACTATGTGACTTGGCCCATCTCCATAGTGTGCATTACTAACCCTTACCTATAGTTCGAGTCAACCTCCCCTTAATCTAGTTTGGTTGATTAGACGAGAACACATCATCGAATCTTCTTAATCAGCCTCTTTTCCTATTCATTACCACCTGGATTGGGAAGGTGACACTAGGCAAGTTCTAATGTTAGTCACCACTACAAAACATGCAAAACAAAGAGAATTGATTAATACATGCAAATACACATTCAAAGAATTGTAAATTATCTGGGTTTATTTGGTTAAATCTTTGTGGTTCCCATAACCCTAAGTTGTGGATTTAGCTACTCATGCTTTGGGTAGATAAATAAATTATGAATTGAGAAAAAATTATTAAACACTTACCCTATTGAATTGAAAATCAAGCAAAGCCAAATGTGATTGAGAATCATAAGATTGAAGATCAAAATTAAATTCACAAGTGTATTCTCCTCTAAATATTGAGGTCTCCAAGTACAAAACCCTAAAAGTACTCCTAATGACATTCTTTACTGTACTGTCTTGAAAAATTACCTAAAAGATATTATTATAGTAAGTACAATTATGTCCTTAAAAAATAGAAAAATTGGTCATTGGACCCCACAAAACAAATTTACGACTAGTAGAGGCTCCCACGAGTTGTATTTGGGGTTTTGTATTCAGGTTCTTGAATCTTACACTTCACTTCCATGAATCTACTTTACGAGTCATAGACAAATTCACAACTCGTATTGCACTCCCGTAGACTTCGTCTGCGTCAACTGGTCTTTCACTGGAAATTTTAACGAAATCTCTCTATACGATCGTAGAGTGAACTATGAATCGTATAGCGATCTACAACTCGTATAGATGTCTCATATAACTAAAATTCAGAAATTATACTTCACTTAAATTTGTCACGAAACCCTTCTCTACAACTCATGGAATACTCTACCGCATAGGCTCTTGTAAGTCATCAAAAACTAGAAAAATCTACAAGTTTAGCCCAAATTCATGTCAACCTGCTTGCTAGCAAAACTAAACACAAAAACACATAAAAACCATAAATGTAGCATTGAGAGCACCCAAAATCCTAAGTTTTAAGCATCAAATGTGTTGTATCTTGACACCACATTAGAACCCTATCATGTTTTATGATATCTCCACCTATGTTTATGTATTATGGCATTCATGCATCATGGTATTTTATGGAATGTTCATATGACTATCTCCATACTTCACTTCTACACATATATTCCCTTATTCATCTAACATTTGAATGCAGGTGTTATTATATCTATATTACATTGCATGCTCACATACTTCGTACATTTAAACGTACTAGTGCATACTTTATGCCTGCATTATATCACAATGCAGGTACAGGTGATCCTATTGTCCATCCCTATGGCTAAGTCCAGTCACTTAGAGGATCCATATTAGGTGAGTCCTCATGCTTCGGGGAAAAGGACTACTAATGTTTCATCTCATGATATGCTTGTGTACTAGAACCAGCTTTTCGTTTATGTTCAGAGTAAGTCAAGACCTATCTAGTCCCCACCTACGTCATGGTTTAGAGGCATCATTGGACATGTTATGTTGAAGTCAGATTTGTATTTCTTTCATGTTTTGTATAACTCCAATATTATGTTTTTGTCATCTTCCACTTATTATATTATTTCCTCCATTGTTTACCTATTATGCTTATAATATACAAAGGAGGCTAGTTTAGGGTTCCTTCAGGGAATTCATTCATCATGTTATGATTAGGTCCTAGGCTTGAGTCAAGACAACCCAAATTACTATGTCAATAATAGCCTCTAATAACACATAAGCATTGTTGAGATAAGGCCCCGACTATACCCAAACTGTACTACAAAAGTAGAAATCCTATGCAAGATCCAGGAAGAGGTGGAGCTTACCAACTCACGGCTAAATTGGAATCCTAGAGGAGGGATCGATCAAAATTCTTACTTGAACCTGCACGCATGAAATAAAATTCAGCGTCCCTAAGAAATGGGATCTCAGTACGAATAAAAATGTACTGGTATGTAAGGCAAAAGTAAAATCATAAATAGTTGTAATAAAAAGGTAATAGAGATACTACCTATAACCAAAACTCAAATAATCTTCATGGCCAACATTTGACCTCCTAGTGATCAAATATGCATGGTATGTTCAAGTTATCAAATGTCGTGAATAAATATATATAGATACAAATGCATGACATACCCAACCAAATGCTAGTAATGCTGGTCCTTTCCGATAGCTAACTTTCACGACCCAAGCCTAGGGCCTAGACATGACACGATGCAAGGGAAACCCGAAGGGACCCCAAGCAAGCCTCATAAAGCATCATCATAGATCCTTGGTCGCGGAAGTAATAAATCAAACATTCGAAGTTTGAAGAGTGGAAAAACGTGGCTAAGGGAAAAGCTTACACAATATCATGGTCAAGAGACCAAGAGTTAAACTCATACCATAGATACAAAACAAGTCCAACAAACACCTCTACTACATAGATAAGGGTAGGGGACAAGACAAAGGAACCAGGCTCACCCTTATAGTCAAATAAACAATAACAATGAGTGTCCCAATACATGTTAGAAGAAACATATACTAGGTCCCCGAAGTGGAGGACTCACCAATTAGCTTGAATAGCACCGAACTAGCCACGTGGAAGAGAATGATTAACTTGGGCACCGGTTCCTACATGGTGACATTATGTAGGCATAGAGTATGTTTTAGTACTAAGTATGTAGGATGCAATGCAACAATAGATAGGCATCATAATCAAAATGCATAATTTTAAGCAATAGGCATAATATAGAATATGGCATGTATGTTCAATGCTTAAGTAAAACATGCATAAGTACTTCATGCTCATATAGAATATCATATGTGTAGAAGAGACCAAGCTCGTTGTTCAAGGTATAAACCTCTTGGTGGTTGTGTGGTATAAACCCCTCACATGGTTGATGGTAGTCACAGCTAACCAACACAGTGACGAAGTATAAACCTCTCGTATGGTTGAGGAATATAAACCCACAACATGGTTAACCGGGCTCTTGTCTCACCGGATCGGGTATGGTCTAATGCAACACTTTATATAGTGTATATCATATACATAATCTCATTTCATCATTATAATATAATTCATATCATATTTCATGCTTTGGACCTTCATTTCCTCAAGAAACCTTAGCTGGACATTTTATCAAACACCTTGATAGTGTGTAATGAGGGTAAAAGACCATGAAATTTAGATATGAAATCATGCAATAAAATTTGTTCTAACCCCATCAATCAACCCCTTGAAACACCCCCAAGACATTCACATCAGCACCCCTCATCAAATCCAATATTAGATCCAAGATTTAGAGCTCAAAACATGCTAACACAACCATGTTTTCATGAACTCAAATCACTGTGCAGTGAATTTCTAAATATACAAGACTCACATGTAAAATCAACTTTAAATCATGCAGTATTACTAAAAAGGAGACTTAGGCACCATGGGTGAAAGGATCCAATGGTTCAACACCACATACCTTAGCTTCGGGAAATTTCTTAGTGAAAACTGAAAATGGAGGCTTGAATCTTGAAGGAAATCCTTAGTTCTAGATGACGGTTTTGAGGCTTGAATTTTGGAGTTAAAATATGGCTAAGTGTTTTGGTGAGTATTAGGAAATGTTTAGGATGATATGAGGGTGAAATAAGGCTGACTATAGGTAAAAATACGTTTGGGAACACTTAGGCCCAAGACTTAAAAGTCTTGGACTGAGACAACAGAACTGGGCAAAATTAAAAATGCTCTACAACGCTGGCGCGTCGCGAAGCTGTCGCGGACCGCCTCTAAAAGTTGATTTTTGTGAAATTTGAAATTGTGATTTGATTGCTCTAAAATTGGGGTTAGACCGATTTCCCCCTAAATTTGACCACCCGAACTAGAACTTGAAGTCAGATTTTTGATATCACACATGAATTTTGAGATATATGGAATTTAAAATTCTAGGATTTCCGAGACACATTTTTGGGCACTTTTTGTGGTTGTTACAATATCTCTTCCTTGGGAACACTCATCCTCGAATGTAAAAGAGACATACAAGAGAAGAGTGATCATCAATAAATCATCCCCAACAAGCATGCAATATAACATGTAAAACACCACTTTCAAATTCTCAACATAGGTGTAAAATCATCATAAGTTTACTAACTTAAACATGAATGCATATGACTGACCTAGGGGCTGAAATATGAGACTTTGAATCACATAGGGGACTTAGGTTTCGTACCTTAGGCTGGAGTGGAGTGGAAAAGATAAGGGTACTGCTTTTGCATATCCGCTTCGGCCTCCCACGTAGCACTTTTGACTTGCTGGTTCCTCCAAAGGACCTTAACGGATGCCACCTCTTTGTTCCTCAATCTCTTTACTTAGCTATACAACATCTGAACCGGAACTTCCTCATAAGTCAAGTTATCCTCAACAACACCCAAAACATCAAGAGACAAATTGCATTTGGATCGCCAACACATTTCCTCAACTTAGAGACATGGACCACCAGGTGAACCAAATTCATTTCACTAGGCAACTTCAACTTATAAGCTACCTTGCCAACCCTCTTTATTAACTCATAAGGACTAACATACCCTGGACTCAACTTCCCTTTTTTACCAAAATAGACCACACCTTTCATTGGAGAAACCTTTAGGTAGACCCAATCACCCACTTGGAATTCTAGATCTTTCTTTCTTACATCGGCATAAGACTTTTGATGACTTTGGGCTTTCCTCAACCTTTGCCTAATCATCTTAAACTTTCAAGAGCCTCCACAACCAAGTCAGACCCCAATAAAGCAACCTCTCCAACCTTAAACCAACCAACCGGTGATCTACAACGTCTCCCATAAAGAGCCTCAAATGGAGTTATACCGATGCTAGAGTGATAGCTATTGTTGTAGGAAAACTCAATCAAAGGAAGATGGTCATCCCAACTACCCCTCAACTACGATACACATGCCCTAAGCATATCTTCAAGGGTTTGAATTGTTGTTTTCCCTTGGACATCTATTTGAGGGTGGAAGGCCGTACTAAGGTAAACTTTGGTTCCAAGACCGCTATGAAAGGACCTCCAAAAGTGTGAAGTGAATTGTGCACCACGATCCGATATGATGGACAAAGGAATCCCATGTAACCTCACTAATTCATGGATTTACAAGCTTGCATACTCTTCAGCCCCATATGTAGTCTTAACCGATAGAAAGTGAGCCAATTTAGTCATCTTATAAACCAAATGGAATTAAAACATCACCTAGTCGTAGGAAACCCAACCACATAATCCATATTTATCACCTATGACTTCCTAATGTGCTGTCAAAATACAACATATTTAATGCCCAAAACAAGGAATTTTGTGAGTTCTTAATACGACTTTTTATGGTTTTTATGTGTTTTTGTGTTGATCTTGGAGAAAAGTAGGTTGGAATGATTTTGAAGAAAAGTTACAGATTTTGCAGAATCATAGGACATACGAACTCACCTACGAGTCGTAGCCCAAGCAACGAGTCGTAGTGTGTGTCGTAGAAAGAAGCAGAGACCAAAAAACTCATAAATCTGCTAAGTGGAGGTCAACCCTACGAGCCCATCCTACGAGTCGTATGTTGCACTACGACTCATATAGGTGGACTCATGGAAAGAATCAGAAAGCCAAAATATTGGACCCAAAACTGCTGGCCTAAACTACGAGAGGAGCATACGTCGTAGCCTGAGCAACGACTCGTAACAGTGGATCATAATAATCAAGTCCAAAATGCCAAGTGTTGACTACGAGACCCCGATTACAACTCGTATGTCACCCTACGAGTCATACCTGTGTGACATACTTGTTGCCAGCTGTCTTTTTTGTATAACACCCACTTTTGGGGAATTGAAAACCTGTATTGTACTCATTTGCCATTTATCCAAGCTTGTGGTTTTCAACTTAAAGGTGTTGTTGCACTTCATTGCTTTGGGTAAACTCTCAACTATGTCATTTATTTACATTATTGTTCGTTTTGCCTTACCATGAGCAGATAAGTACCCACAACTTGGGTTTGTGGGAACCATGAGTAATTGACTTGAAATAACCTAGACTTTGTGCATTTTGTTTGATTGGATTTTTGCATGTATTTTGTTTATTTCCCTTCATTTTCATTGTTGTTTGGTGTTGGCAACACCAAACCCTGTCTACTATCATGATCCCGACCAAGGTAGTGACAAATATGAGAAGGGAAGTAATTGATAGGATTCAATGGATGTGGTCTCGTCTAATCAACTAAACTTGACCAAGGGGAGGTTGACTGGGATAATGAGTAACGGTTAGTTGGCACACTATGGTTGCCGACCATGCGCCATGGTGAAGTTCGACATTTACCTTCACAAGAAGGCTAGAAGAACCTAAGTTACCATCCAACATGTGAATTCCCAATTAAATTTATATTGTCTAGGGTAATTGAGTCATCGAATCATGGGGAACGCAATCCCTAAGTTGTCCCTAAATTTGAGTATCCTCCTGCATAGTTCGTTTAGTTTTTATTTTTATTCTTGAATTACAAAGAAAACCCCTATTTAGAGATTTTAGTAATCGATGCTTGAAATGATTGGTAGTGGATCTCTATAGTCATGCCCCGTATTCCCTGTGGATTTGACCCTACCTTCGGTTAGGTTAATTACTGAGCGACCGCTTTCTTATTAGAGCATAAACATCAGATCAAAATTATTGCGCCACTATCAGGGTATACGACAAGGTTCTTGACTTGATTTCACTATTAGTTAATTCAAGTATTAATTACTAGATTCTCTTGTATATTACTTTTGTTTGTGTTTTTTCTTTCCAGGACATATAAAAAAAGAGAGAGAAGATGGGCGGAGTGTCCCTGATCACAACATTATTCTCTACGTAGCTAATGTACGAAAAACTATATTATTAGGAGGACACTTGGTTTTTCGTTGATCAAATGTGGGATTTTCAGCCCAATGCTCAATGGTCCAATCAAAACCAGTGGCGGCAAGGACAGGGAAACAAGAATTGGACCTATAAAAGAGAATATGCTTATAGGGATAGCCAGGGTGGTTATTATGAGAAAAACAGGGGGCCAAACGTCGAGTGGAGTAGTAGAGATGGTTCCAGAAGTAATCCTTATGTGCCACCATACCAACACGATGCAGGCACAAGCAACTCCAGAATTGAGGAGATGTTTGATCACCTATTAAAGAAGGCCAATACAAGGGATGAGACTTTACGTGGAATGAGAGCAAAAATTGCAAATATTAATAAAAAATAAGAGCCTCATTTTGTGGCTATTAAATAGCTTCAGCAACCGTTTGGTCAATTATCGACTCTACTTAAGCAGCATCAGAGTGGCACATTGCCTGGTGATACAGTGCAAAATTCTGAGGATGAAGGGCAATGTACGGAGGTTACTAGTGGGTGTGATAACGATGTAGTCAAATTAGAAGAGTGTGGCAAGGATGTGGTAAATGAATCAATTGAAGATCAAACAAAGTACAAGCCCATCCCAAGGCCTCCTCCTTCTCTCCCTCAAAAACTCAAGAAGAGGGAGGAGGAAAGCAAGGTCAAGCACTCTCTCTCCATGTTAGAATAGCTATTCATCAACAGTCTTCTCATCGAGTCAGTGGAGAAGATGCCTACACATACCCTGCATAAGCAAAGACGTGGATTTCGCAAGGTTACTATGTGATCTTGGTGCTAGCATAAATCTGAAGCCCCTTGCGGTCTACAAGAAGCTTAGGTTGGAAGCCTCTACTCCAAAGATCAGGTAATATATAGTACTCAATCCCCTCATTCTTATATCACCACCCTTTAAGCATGACAGAAAGTTGGAAAAGAAATTAGGGTCCAATTCATAAGTTCAAGTTGGAAGAAATAGAAAACCTATGGAGGAGCAAGGTAAAAATTGGTGAAGTCTGAGTAACAAAGTGGACTAAGTCGAGCCGCAACAATAAGATAGGCGTTGCTTGGAGGCTTTCCAAGGTATATTTTTATTTTACCCCTATATTCTCTATTTTTTCTTGATTTGGTGCATTGAGGACAATGCACAACTTTTTCGATGGTGTGTGCGCAGTTATAGATCTTAGTGAAGTCTGAGTATCTTAGGGTCCATAACTACCCCAAATTTTGATCCTGATGTTTTCTTTCCTGTGTTCTTTTTCCTCGTGGATATTTAATATTTGTTGAACCGGCATGTTTAGGTAGTATAATAATTTGTAGATATACAGTAGTAATTATCTTTTGGCATATATATATATATATATATATATACACACACACACACACATATAGTCTTTAAATGCTTTTTGCTTTGAAAATTCAGTACCCTAAATTTTTTTTAAAATTTTTAGTTATTTTTGCAATCATGCATGTGATTATCTGGCAATGTTTGTTGTGATAAAGTGAAGGCAAGTTGATGCTTGAAGCATGACCTATGAGTCCATTTGATTATGTATGCAATGCCTTGAGAGTGTGAGCTTACTTTGTAGTACTCATGCATTGTGTATTGACTCAGAACTTTCCTTGTTACTCTAAAATTTGACTAGAGATGTAGTTGATTGGGAAAGGATCTTAGGCCTTCGTTCTTTTAGTGAACTCACTTTTGTCTAAATGACCTACCAAATTTGATAGTAGATCCCTTGATCCAAATATTTGAGCTTTTCATGTACCTATTCTTTCTCGACACCTAGCTAGCTCAGTCTTGTTTTATGAAATACCTTGATATTGGGCCTGGTCTATCCTTGAATACGTGAACCTTGATTGAGGCAAAAAGTCTAAGTTAAGGGTGGCTACAAATAGTAGCCCTGGTTTGGGGAATAGATATTGCGTGCTTCACCTCAGGCTAAAAGCCTAAGTTGAGGGTGGCCTTTATTACGGTAAAGTAATGAAAATGAGGTGGTTAGTTGGCAAAGAAAGAAAGAAATAAATGAAGAAATCATAAGCCAAATAAGAAAAAGAAAAGAAAAAGTTGTCTTAGATTGATGAGAATAGCAAAAATGAGTTCAAAAAAATATGGCACAGCTGAAAAAGAGAAAGAAAGCACCCGGTAAAAGCTTTAAAAAGGATAATAAGAGTAGATTTAGTGTAAATGGTTGGGTTATGAAGGTAAGAGTGTTTATAAACATGGTTCAAGGATAGCATTTAGTCTCTATTTGCCTAAAATGTCATACCAAGGGCCCTTGAGCCCACGTTACAATCCATGAAGTCCTAAAGTGATCCAAATCCACTTTATCATCAATCCGAAAGTTGAGCATGGAGGAAAGCTTGTGGTGTTAGTCATTTTGCAGGAATTTCATTTATGAGAGTGAGAATGCTTGCATAGTCCCTGATTTTTAATGCACTTTGAGTGAGAAAGAGGGACTTCTTTTCTGTGAGGGCATTTGCACTAAAAAATTAGCATATAACTGACCCAGTGATTGTAGATGGTTGATATTCTTTTGCTTTTCATAGTTGGATTACCAAACACATTCTTTGAGTTTTGGTTTGTTGAGTAGCTTTGCAATCTAGCTTTGAAAATGAGAGTTGGGTACTTGATTTAAAGTAAATTATGTATATGACATTAGTGTAACTACTATGTGTCTCTCATTGTCTGCTTAGATTGAGTCGTCGCTTGAGGACAAGCAACAATTCTAAGTTGAGGGTGTTGATGTGCTGTCAAAATACAACACATTTGATGCCCAAAATAAGGGATTTTGTGAGTTCTTAATGCGACGTTTTATGGTTTTTATGTGTTTTTGTGTTGATCTTGCAGAAAAGTTAGGTTGGCATGATTTTGAAGAAAAGTTGTAGATTTCGCTGAATGTCATAATGATTGAGAAGTTCTAGCCACCTTCTTTATCTCAAGTTGAGATCCGTTTGAGTGAAGACATATTGAAGGCTTTTATGATCAGTGAAGACATCAACATGCACCCCATACAAATAATGACGCCAAATCCTCAATGCAAACACCACGACAGCCAATTCAAGATCATGGGTAGGGTAATTCCTTCATGTAGCTTGAGTTGCCTAGAGGCATAAGCTATGACCTTACCATTTTGCATTAGCACAAAACCCAAACCAAATCTAGATGCATCACAATACACAACAAAACCCTCCAGCCCATCCGATAGTGACAATATAGGAGCGGACACAAACCTATCCTTCAATGTTTGGAAGCTCCTCTAACATTCGTCGATCCACTCAAACTTAACCTTCTTCTGAGTCAATTTTTTCATTTGGGAAGCTATAGAGGAGAACCCATTCACAAATCTTCTATAGTAACCTGCAAGACCTATGAAGCTCCTAATATCCGAATGGGTCAATGGTCTAGGCCACTTCCTAATTACATCAGTTTTCTTAGGATCCACTTTTATACCATCCCCCGACACTACTTGACCCAAGAATGCAACTTCCTTCAACAAAAATTCACATTTGTCATATTTAGCATACAATCTCTCCTCCCTCAGCCTTTGCAACACAACCCTCAAATGACCCATATGCTCCTCCCTACTATAAGAGTAGATCAATATATCATCAATAAAGACCACAACAAAGCAATCAAGGTAAGGTTTGAAGACCCTATCCATTAGGTCTATGAAGATGGCCGGCGCATTGTTCAACCAAAAAGACATCACAACAAACTCATAATGCACATATTTAGTCCGAAAGGCCATCTTGGGAATATTACACTCCCTAACCCTCACTTGATGGTACCCGGACCGAAGATCAATCTTAGAGAAGAAGCTAGCCCCTTGCAATTGGTCAAACAAGTAATCAATTCTTGGAAGAGGATATCTATTCTTTATAGTGAACCTATTGAGTTGTCGGTAATCAATGCATATTCTAAGTGAACCATCCTTGTTTTTCACAAATAACACTGGAACACCCCAAGGTGATTGACTAGGTCTAATAAATCCCTTTTCCAACAAATCTTTCAATTGCTCTTTTAACTCCTTCAACTCCGCTGGGGCTATATGGTAAGGGGGAATGGAGATAGGTTGAGTGTTAGGAAGGAGATCTATGCCAAAATCGATCTCCCTCTCGGGAGGAACTCTGAGAAGGTCATTTGGAAGGACATCAAGAAACTCATTTACAACGGGGACCGACTCAGTGGAATGGACTTTGGACTCCACATCTTTAGCCCTCACAAGATGATACAAACACCCAATAGAAATCAACTTATGGGCTTTAATACATGGGATGAATCTACCCTTGACCACCACATCTTAACTTTCCCACTCAAGGACGGGTTCAATAGGAAATTGAAACTTGACACTATGGGTTCTACAATCAGTAGAAGCACAGTAGGCATGCAACCAATCCATCCAAGTATGACATTAAAATCTACCATGTCTAATTTACCAAGATTACAAGGCAACAGCTGATGCAAAATCCAAATAGGAAAACTCCTATAAGGTTTCCTAGAAATAGTAGAGGCACCAATAGGAGTAGACACTTCATATGACTAATGCAACAACTCGAGGACAACATTAAACTTTTTAGCAACAAGAGGGGTAAAAATGAAAAGAGCGGCACCCGGATTAATCAAATAATACACATCAAAGTCAAAGATTTTCAACATACCGGTAACAACATCGGGGACCTCACCAACCTCTTGCCTCCCATGTAGAGCATAAAATCGATTGTGCCTTTGGGCACCACCTTGAGGACCACCTCTCACCAATGGGACCGCATTAGGACCTTGGACCTTGCCACGGTTTCTTGTACAATCTACCTTCTTGTGACCAAGCTCTCAACATTCATAGCATGCATTAGTATCCTTCAAACACTGGCCATTATGACCCTTCCCACATGTAGGACATACATCAATAGGAGCTATCCCACCAACACCTTGAGGCCTACGGAAGTCATTGGCAAACGCCCTATTAGTAGCATGGGAAGGCCCTTGGCCTTGACAAAATTTAGTACCCTTTTGGAATTTACCCTTAAATTAGGCCCTCTTGGCCTCATGCCCCCTTCTCTTCCTCAGTTTCTCCTCCTCCATTTTCTCGGTATAGGTCATCAACCGAAACAAGTCCATGTCATTAATTACCATGGCGGACTAGCATTCTTCACTTACCAAGTCGGAGACCCCCATCACGAACTTGTTCATCCTAGATCTAGGATCAGCCACCAAATGAGGAGCATACTTTCAAAGTTGATTAAATTTGAGGGCATACTCCCTTACACTCATAGCACCTTGTTTCATGTTCATAGACTCGACCAACTTTGCTTCCTTAAGCTCAAGAGGGAAAAATGATTAAGGAGGACAACATGAACTCTTCCAAAGCACCATATTACATACCCCCTTCTCACCCTTCCATTGGTCATGCAAAATCTAGGGTACCCCTTTGAGTTGTTATACCGCCAACTCCTCCTTTTCATTTCCCAACACCCATAATATTCAAGATTTTGTTGACCTCATCAATGAACTCTTTTGGATCTTCATCCACCTTTGACCCATGGAAAACCGGAGGATTCATCCTCGTGAAGTTTCTTACCCTAGCGCCCGAGGTAGTAGCACGTGGGACTTGGGCCCCTTGTTGGACATGGTTGGACACCACTTGGGCAAGCATACTAAGAGCATACCGAAGCTCACCATTGGTAGGTTGCTCCTCGGGAGTTTGGGCCCGTCTTCCTCTAGTGTTTGGCATGATCTAGCATAGCAAAGAACAATTGTTAGGGGGGGAAATTACAAAAACACTGTAGCACGACTTAGAACATGAAGAAGGGGAACATTTTCTAAAATGCGTCATAGCCTTCTATGTATAGTCATGGCGCACTTCACAACCATGAATAGGACTCTAATCGACCAGTGTGTTGGACTCCGAGAATCTATCAACCTAGTGCTCTGATACCAAGCTTGTCACAACCCAAGCATAGTGCCTATACATGACACGGCGCATGGGAACACAAAGGGAGTGCAAGCAAGCTTCATAAAGTATCATCACACATCTTTGGTCGCGGAAGCAATAAATCAAGCAGTCAAAGATTAAAGAGTGGGAAAATGGGGCTAAGGGAAAAGCTTGTTGTTAGCCCCCGTAGTTCGTTAAATTAAGGATAATTATTCAATCAGGAAATTTTGTTGCGGATGTTGTGTAGTGTGAACTTAAGTAGATTTTCGGTGCATGATTAGAATATCAAGTGAATTTGGCGTGCATAATTAAATTGGAGTCGGAAGTCCTCGATTGGATTAAAATAGAAAAGTTCGGGGA
>JAPFFP010080558.1:0-22479 GCA_026153255.1 Solanum medicagineum | reverse complement strand
ATTGAGTCTAGAGCCTTGATTGAGAATGTTGATTGTGATTGTAATTGTGATGTGAGAATGATGATGAGTTGATAGAACTTGATAGTTCCTTGAGTCTCCATAAATGAACTCTACTGATTTGTTTATTCGATTATCCCTTAATGATTGTTCTATGTCTTGAGCTATTGATTGAAATGTTGATTGATGAGATGATAGAGTCTCCATGAGACTGGTTAAAAGTTGAGAGCCTCTACGAGGATGATTTGAGATGAATTGATTGAGACGGTTTGATTGGTTTGATTGGATGGACGTTTTTATGAGCATTGAGTCAAGGGAGGAGTATCGAGGATTGAAAGTGTAAGAGTTAGTCCAGCTCACACTAGCCAAGTGTAGGTGAGGATTAGGACCGCCATAACACATTATTTTGAGGTCCCCTCTTGATAGAGTCCTTAAAATAATAGAGGACTAGTTTGATTTGCTGGTGGTCCCTAGTGGATTCGATTCGTTTCCTACCTGGCAAGTACGAAACGGCTGTGGCAACATCAGCGTGATTGTTGTATAGTCACCGGCTCATAAGCGACTGTTGTCAGATAAAAGAAACTTCTAGAAAGTTCCCAAATTGAGTAATCTGAGTTGAAATTAGATGAGTCCTTCTGAGAAGAGTCTGATTCGATTGATGAGTTGATTGGTTCAGGGTCACTTCTCTACTCTTTATTCTTTCTTGAGATAGACATTTGACTTGATGATTTTTACTATCCTTGATGTTGATTGTTGTTTCTGTATTATTCTACCTGTTTCGATTTCATTCATCTATTTTACATACCAGTACATTTCATGTATTGACGTCCCCCTCTGGTACTGCATCATTTCATTATGTAGATACGATATTTGGAGATCATCAATGGGCACATTGTTGAGGATTTTAGACGTTCAACTAATTGGTGAGCCTCCCTTACTTTGGAAGATTCATTATATTTATTTCATCTTGCCTTAGGATTAGACACTTATTAGCTTTATTTTAAATGAGATAGCCATGGGTCTGTCATTGACACTACTTGATAGTGATAGAGGCTTCATAGACTAGAGTCGAATGTTGAATTTAAGACTTGTTGAGTTAGTTTCTTTCTACTAGTCATTCCATTTATAATATTATTTTGAGATTAGATGAGATGTGTCATTTACTTCCTCATGTCTTCTGTTGATTAGTATAATGTATGAACAAATGTAATGATACTTAAACATAATAATTTATTTTAATAAAACAATTGTAAAACATTTCAAGAAAGAAAATCAAACAATTATTAAAAAAGAAGAATATAACGAGTTGAATCCTTCTTGGATTGTGGGATTTTACTGGGTATGATGATGATGATGATGATGAATCCTTCTTGGTTTCTAACTAATATTATTTAAACAACCAAATTATTTTCCTTTAAAGGAACCTTTACAAGGTTTATGTAGGTTTTTCGCCAGATTATCGCTCAAAAAGCATCAAAACATTGTGACCTTTGTAATAAATAATTTTTCTAAGTTTCAAAGTTCTGAAATTTGACAAGCTTCTTTACTACTGGTATATTATCATGCATCTCGAATAGATTTCGCATTCTTTTCTATTTACAAGCAAAAAAAATGTTCCTTTGGACGCATCTTCATTAGGACAGAAAATTCGATACACTAAAAATAGGTGAATATAGTCTAAAAAGAGGTGAATATTGTATCGTAAAGTGTCATCCTATCGTCCATGATACTTTTGCTATGCTGATTAGGTTGTTGGAAGGAAATTTTACTATTGAACTTAAACTACTATTGAATATATTTTACAACAACAGTGTTGAATAAATGGGCAGAATCATAATTGTAATCTATCTAATATTCATAATTGTATTTTGCAGGGTCAATGGAAAATTTAAATTTAGATGAGCGAATTATAGGAGTTGGTTCCATTAGAAATAACAACATATGCAGATCGACAGAAAACACAAATAGGATGTAAATCAAATATGTAGAAAAGGAGCAACTGTCAACGCAAATATGAAATCTATTCAAAAATCACCTTTCATAGAATTTTTTCAGATATACGGAGGAACTAAAGAAGAATCAAAGTTTTTTAGGCGATAAAAGAAGCAAAAAAAGAGAAATCGAATTTTAAGGGAGAAAGAGGGAAAACTAACTTTAATTATATTATTTTTGAAAAAAATAATTAGGGAAAAATGGGTGACCTGCTATAGTAGGTTAAAATTACCTGATGGTGTAAAAAAAGGGTACACTGACAGTGCACCAAATTTAAGTTTAAATTTTGTGCACCGTAAGAAAGAGGGAAAACTGACTTTAATTATATTATTTTTGAAAAAAACTTAATTAGGGAAAAATGGGTGACCTGCTATAGTAGGTTAAAATTAGCTGAGGGTGACAGTGCACAAAATTATCTACACCATCAGGTAAGTTTAATGATACTTAAAAATAATAATTTATTTTAATAAAACAATTGTAAAACATTTCAAGAAAACAAAATCAAACAATTATTAAAAAAGAAGAGTATAATGAGTTGAATCCTACTTGGATTCTAACTAATATTATTTTCATAATCAAATTATTTTCATTTAAAAGAATCTTTACAAGGTTTACGTAGTTTTTTTTGCAAGATTATCGCTCAAAAAGCATCAAAACATTGTGACCTTTGTATTAAATAATTTTTTCAAGCTTCAAAGTTTTGAAATTTGACAAGCTTCTTTACTAGTGGTATATTATCATGTATCTCAAATAAATTTCGCATTCTTTTCTATTTACAAGCATAAAGGAGTTCCTTTGGACACATCCTCATTAGGACAAAAATTCAATGCACTAAAAATAGGTGAATATAGTCTCAAAGAGATGAATATTATATCATAAAGTGTCATCCTATCGTCCATGATACTTTCCCTATGCTCTTTAGGTTGTTGGAAAGAAATTTTACTATTGAACTTAAACTACTATTGAACATATTTTACAATAGAAGTATTGAATAAATATATGGGCAGAATCATAATTGTAATCTATCTAATATTCATAATTGTATTTTGCAGGGTCAATAAAAAATTTAAATTTAGATGAGCAAAATATAGGAGTTGAAGTTCCATTAGAAATAACAACATATGCAGATCGACGGAAAACATAAATAGGATGTAAATCAAATATGTAGAAGAGGGGCAACTGCCAATGCAGATATGAAATCTATTCAAAACTCACCTATCATAGAATTTTTTTAAGTATATAATAAATCGAAAAAGAATCAGAGGTTTTAGGTGATAAAAGAAGCAAGAAAAGAGAAATTGAATTTTAAGGGAGAAAGAGGGAAAGCAGACTTTAATTATATTATTTTTTAAAAAAAATTAATTAAGAAAAAATTGGTGACCTGTTATAATAGGTTAAAATTACCTGATGGTGTAAAAAAGGATACACTGACTGTGCACCAAATTTAAACTCTATATTTAATGGTACCTACACGACAATTATTATTTTATCATTTCATTTCCTATTGGCTAATTGACTGATGGTCTAATAAGTGAATTAAGTATTAAAGACAATTATTACTTTACTAATTAATAATAATAACAACTGCCTAAGTTTTGTTCTCTCCTTTCTAAAATAAATTTCATCCTAGCAAAATGACATTCGTTAAGAAATTAATATATACACTGTTTAATTTACTAAATTATCCCAATTTAATAAACGTTTCTTAAAATTTGAACACTATTAAGAGGATGGAGTATAAAAATATAATTGAAAAAACATATTTTTTTCTTAAATTTCTAAAATAATATTTATTTTGGAATGAAGGAAATACTAATATAATAAATCAATAAATGAAACAGTACTTTAGACTATACAATTTTTGAAAATATGAAAGTAAGACTCTTTACAATAAATTAAGCACTCACAGAATAAAGTAAAACTCTGATTGACTTCACTTTTTTTTTTCCTACTAATATTATTTGCACTAATGGAGAAAGCCTTCACTTCTTTTCTTTTTTCTCTTAATATTACTTTTGTTGCTTCACTATGTTATGGGTAGTTCAGCCATGACTCAAACCAATATTATTACTGACCAGTTAGCTCTTATATTTTTAAAATTTCAAATTCGTTAAATATGTACGAGATTTAATTTCAGAATTTAGAAATATATTGCTATCCTATAATTAAAATTCTAATTCTGTTTCTGATATAAGCTTAATTGTGAACATCAGAAACTAACTCAAAATTCAGTGTTATATTTTTATGGCATATTGGACCCTACACTTAGTTTTAAATTTTAACTTTGACTTTTACATCCCCTTGTCCCCCCCCCCCCCCACCTAATCCAACACACACAATGAATTAATAATTTATTTTTGAAAATTTCATCCCCCCTTCCTCCCAAAAAATATATACATTTATTTTTAAAAATATTTCAAATTATGAAATATTTCTTGTCATAAACTATATTTTCATAAAAAGTATTTTCTACTCGAGCCAAAAATGAAAGATATTTTTTAAAATGTATTTCCATTACTAATCAAACAATAGAAAATATTTTTCACTCACTAACCAAATATGAGAAAATGAGTTAGAAATCTTATTTTCCCGAAAAACATGTTCCATGAAAAATATTTTCCTCCATACTAAATACAACCTTTAACTTCAACAATTAAGCACTTGTGCACTCTGAAAATTAAATTATTTTATATGCACTATAAAATTTAAAGATCAAAATTAAAATTTGAAATAAAGTTTACAGTCAAATTTATATATTATTGCTATTCTTATTGACAATGATGCTTTCTCATGAATTTGCATAAAACATGTTAACTCCAACCAGGGTTTGCAAGACTTGGTTTGTTTCAAGCGGTCAAGTCTTGGGGCCCCACATAAACTGGAAAATAAATTAATTAAGTTGAGATGATAGAATTAATGAAGAAGAGTTCAAGAAATTATCATTATATATAGTCTCAAAATCGTAGGTTACTAGCCATACCATTTTCCTACTAACTTATGTTATTGTGGAGAAAATATTTGCCTCTTTTCTGTTGTTGCTTCAATGTGTT
Source organism: Solanum medicagineum (assembly GCA_026153255.1). Classification (NCBI taxonomy): domain Eukaryota; kingdom Viridiplantae; phylum Streptophyta; class Magnoliopsida; order Solanales; family Solanaceae; genus Solanum; species Solanum medicagineum. The sequence goes on along the minus strand of JAPFFP010080558.1, from coordinate 17,440 downwards.
ATAACTAGTTCACACATGACTCAAACCAACATCACCATCGATAAATTAACTCTTCTCTCTTTAAAATCTCAAATCATTTCAGACCCCTTTCATTTCTTGAATTGTCACGATCCAAACTAGGGCCTAGATGTGACACGGCGCACGGGGACCCCGAAGGAACCCCAAGCAAGCCTCTTAACACATCATCACATATCCTTGGTCGCGAAAGCAAATAAAGAACAATTAAAGAGTAGAAGTAAGGGCATAGGGGCTAAGGGGAAACCTTCATTTCATAAAAACATCAAAAGAGTCTAGATAGTCACGCTTATAGCATTATTACATACTTGTCCAGCAACACCTCTAAACATAAAACATAGCGAGGGCCAAGCCAAGCAACCGGGTTCATCCTCATAATATTGACAATAGGTAATCCAAATATACAAGACATAATCTAAACATAAATATGAAAGAAGATAGATATTGTCCCCGGACATAAGGACTCACCAAAAGCTATCTTGAACAATCTGCTAGCCACGAGGAGGAGAATCAATAGGGGCTTCGATTCATACATGGTGATATCATATAGCATAGAGTATGTGTTAGTACGTTGAAATGTACTAAGTATGTAGGATGCAATGCAACAAGAGATAGACAATATAATCAAAATGCATAGTCATAGCAAGAGATAGTATATATTAGCAACATGGCATGCATTAACAATGCTTGAAGTAAAACATGCTTGAAATATAAACATCCTTACATAGCTTGTCTAAAACAATGAGGTGACGTACTTAGATCATCCAAATACCTTGTACTAGAGGATGAGGGATATAGCATGAGTTATAACCCCTTCTAGTAGGTAATGGGTAGTACATGAGATAAGAAATAGCACATGAGGGCAGAAGGTAGCATAGGTCATAACCCCTACATGTGAGCATGAGATAATACATAACATTTCATCACATCTGAGGATGAGGCGTACCACATAGTTCATAACCCCTTTGTATGAGTACATTGCATAACCTCAATCATACACGAGGGTAAGGAGTGCAACATACTTTATGACTCCTTTATGTAGACATGAGTAAGTGAATAGCATTGATTCGTACATGAGGGTAAGGTGTACAATATAGTTCATAACCCCTACATGTAGAACTTGGCCTTGTACTAGATGTAAGCATATAACATAGTTCATAACCCCTTCTAGTAGGCTTCTCAATTCATAAGAGCATAAACCTTAGCATAAGGATTCAATAACTCATCAACAATTCCCAAGAGCATAACATGAGAGCCCAACAATTCACTTGCAATACCATAGGTGATTTACATGATGTAAACACACATAAATACATTCCTTTTATAACCATAAGCCACTTGACTCATAAACCATACAATAGACCATCAATAACTCAAGAACCCTAAACTGGACATTTTATCAAATACTTGACGGGTGTATAGTGTTAGTGTAAAACCTTGCAATTCAAGAATGAGATCATGCAAGAAAATTCATTGTAAAACCATCAATAGATACTTGGTAACACCCTCAAGCAATATACGTCAAAACCCTTCATCAAATCTCACAATAGATCTTAGATTCATAGCTCAAAACATGCTAAAACAATCATAATTTCATGAACCCCCAACATAGTGTGTAGTGAGATTCATAATAATTAAGACCCATGAGTAAATCAATTTTAAATCATGCAATTTTAAGTAAAAGGAAGCTTGGGTATCATGGGCGAAAGGAACCCATGAAAGATACCCCACATACCTTGACTTAGGAGAATCCTTGAAGAAGATTGGAGATGGAGACTTGAAGCTTGAACAATAACCTTAGAATCCGAATGAGTTTTGGGACTTGAAATTTGGAGATGAAATATTGTCTGAGTGTTTGGAAGAGTATTTGGGAATGTCTTGGATGATATGAGGTGAAATAAGACTAAGTATAGGTATTTTCACGCATGGGAAGGCTTAGGCCCAAAACCCAAAAGTCTTTGACCAAACTTGAAAAACTGGACAGAAAATGCACACTGGAGCGTCGCGCCTGCATCACGGATACCTCACTGGAATTTGACACTTTGAAATTTGTAATTGTGAATCGTTCGCTCTAAAGTCGGGGTTAGACCCTTTTCCCACTCAATTTTTCCCCCTGAACTAGAATATGAAGTCAGATTTTTGAAATAACGCATGCCTTTTGAGATATATGGAAATTATGATTCTGGGCACTTCCAAGGCACATTTTCGAGCACTTTTTGGGGTCGTTTCATGAATGCAAGTTGGTCTCCCGCTACTTCTGTTTGTCGTTGGTTAGGGTCACTTGTGGGTCTCGTTGCCAGCAAGTGAACTCGTGGAATCTTTCCTATATGGCTCTTGCAGGCAAAATTCCTCCTGATTTTGGGAATCTCACATTTCTTGTTTCTCTTGACTTGGGAAATAACAATTTCCATGGAAATTTGCCTCAAGAAATGACACGTTTTGCATCGGCCTAAGTTTCTTAATTTAAGTTTCAATAGCTTTAGTGGGAAAATTCCTTCATGATTTGGGTTCTTACATCAACTTCAAGTTCTAAATCTTAGGAATAATAGTATCACAGCTTTCATCCCTTTATCACTCTCGAACTCCTCAAGGTTGGAGACTTTAGACATATCTGGCAATTTACTTCAAGGAAACATCCCTGAAGATATTGGCAATCTTCAAAACCTGAACTGGTTGTCCATAAATCATAATCAGCTTACGGGTTCTATACCATTCACTATTTCAATATATCTAGGCTCAAAGTTCTTGCATTCACAAACAATAGCTTATCAGGGAATCTTCCCAATGATTTATGCAATGGTCTCCCGATATTTAAAAGGATTTATCTAACCAGAAACAAGCTTAATGGTCCTATGCGTAGAAGCTTTTCAAATTGTTCACAACTTCAAATATTGGGTTTATCAGAAAATGAGTTTGATGGACCAATACTTTGTGAAATTTGAAGACTAACTAATCTGCAGGCCTTGGTTCTTAGAAATAACCATTTCACAGGTATGTTTACATTACTTGGGCTTGCACGTTGCATGTGTGTTCTATATTAAAAAATTTAGATTCATTAAAATGATTAAAATTCTATGCAAACATGCATGATGACTAATAAAATACAACTAAATCTTCAAAAGTTCAACATAAAACACCAAATGGAGGGGGGGGGGGTATTTTAATGTTTAATAGTAGTAAACTTCCAATAAAATCATACATGGCTAATTTGAGCCGAAAGAAAAATATTGACTTATGATAATCGGAAATTCATAAAAGAGAAATAAAATAGAAAGAAAAGGAAAAAAAATGTAATATACAAATCCTTCTTAAATCTATAATCATAACCAAATAGATGGAAAAGGAAATACATAAGTAGTACATAATTTTCGTTATCCTTTTCTACATCTTCTCCCATAAATAATCAAAATTCAAGTGCCTTAATCAAATAGTACAATAATTATATAAGTATTTCGCTACTTCAACCTTATTACTTACTACTTTAACTTTAGGATAAAATGTATAACTTGGATATGGTCTCATGAAATCTAAAATGTGAACTTATATAAATAAAAATAGAGGAATATCAAAATATATAGAAATGTTTTAATTTAGTTATTTAGATGCCATGGAAAATATGAGAGTTGTAGAAATAAAGATGTCATGACCTGGACCTAGGGCCTAGTCGTAACCGGCGAATGGGGAACCTAAAGGAACCTCAAACAAGCCTCTTAGCATATCATGATGCATTCTTGGTCGCGAAACAATTAAATAGTATTGAAAGAATAGAAATAAGGGCAAAGAGACTAAGGGGAAACTTCCATAATATAAAAAAAATCAAGAGACAAGAGAGTCAAGGCTCATAGCATAATTACACATCATGATCAACAACACCTCTACTACATAGATACTTAGCAGGGCCAAGACAAGCAACCGGGCTCACCCTCATAGTCAACATAAATCAAAGAAGAAGAGAAAGTCTTAATACATAGCATAAGATCAAAGACGCCGCCCTCAGAATGGAGGACTCACCAACTAGCTTGATAAGATACCACTAGCCACGTGGAGGAGGGTGATGATCAATTGGAGCTCCGATCGCTACATAGTAACATCATGTACGCATAGAGTATGCATTACTACGCTTGAACGTACAAAGTATGTAGGATGTAATGCAACAAGAGTTAGGCAACATAACCGAAATACATAATCATGAGCAATAGATAGCATAATAACAATATGACATGTATGAATGATGTTTGAAGTAAAACAAGCTTATATAGAACATATTACATATATAAGAAGAGACCATCATCATAGACCAAGCATAGTAGTACTCGGAATCCAATGCTTAGCATCTCCTTGGAGGGTGATCAAGGTATGTAGCCCTTAACAAGGTTAATGGACTTCACACCCTCTATCATAGTGGTCAAGGTATCAACCCCTCAACAAGGTTAATGGACTTCACATCCTCCATCATAGTGGTCAAGGTATCAACCCCTTAATATGGTTAATAGACTTCACACCCTCCATCATGGTGGTCAAGGTATCAACCCCTCAACAAGTTTAATGGACTTCACTCCCTCCATTATGGTGGTCAAGGTGTCCAACCCTTAACAAGGTTAATGGACTTCACACCCTCCATCATAGCGGTCAAGCTATCAACCCCTCAACAGGGTTAATCGACTTCACACCCTTCATCATAGTGGTCAAGCTATCAATCCCTCAATAAGGTTAACGGACTTCACACCCTCCATCATAGTGTTCATGTATCAACCCCTTAACATGGTTAATGGACTTTACACTCTCCATCATAGCGGTCAAGCTATCAACCCCTCAACACGGTTAATGGACTTCACACCCTCCATCGTAGTCGTCAAGCTATCAATCCCTCAACAAGGTTAATGGACTTCACACCCTCCATCATAGTGTTCAAGTATCAACCCTTTAACATGGTTAATGGACTTTACAACCTCAATCATAGTGGTCAAGGCAAGCACCCTCTCAATAAGGTATAGTTAACATGCAACCCTAGAGATACTTTTCAAGAAATCATCATAATATTACATTACTTTCATCATCATAAGGTCATATATCGCATATGCCAAGTATTAGGCCTTTAAGAACTCAAGAATCAATACCTGGACATTTTATCAAACAATTGGTTGGTTAGTAAAGCTAGTGTAAAACCATGCAATTCAAGAGTGTAGTCATGCTAGAAAATTCAATGTAAAACCATCAACAGATACTTGGTAACACCCTCAAGCAATATGCATTAAAACCCTTCATCAAATCTCACAATAGATCTTAGATTAATAGCTCAAAACATGCTAAAACAACCATAATTTCATGAAACCCCAACATAGTGTGCAGTGAAATTCATAATAAGTAAGACCCATGAGTAAATCAACATTAAATCATGCAATTTTAAGTAAAAAGGAGCTTGGGTATCATGGGTGAAAGGAACCCATGAAAGAAACCCGCATACCTTAGCGTTGGAGAATCCTTGAAGAAGATTGGAGATGGAGACTTGAAGCTTGAATGAGAACTTTAGAATCCGGATGAGTTTTGAGACTTGAACTTTGGAGAGGAAATATGATCAAAGTGGTTAAGAGAGTGTTTGGTAATCTCTTGAATGATATGAGGGTGAAATAAGGCTAAGTGTAGGTATTTTCACATATGGGAAGGCTTAAGCCCAAGATCCAAAAGCCTTCGATCGAGGACTAATAGAATTGGACATTTTTAACACAGAGACGCGTCGCGCTAGCAACACACAATCCTCACTGGAAATCAATTTTCAGAAAAATGAAATTGTGATTCGTTTGCTCTAAAATCGGGGTTAGACCCATCGCCCACTCAACTTGACCCTCTGAACAAGAATATGAAGTTGGATTTTCGAAATAACGCATGGATTTTGATATATAAGAAAATTACGATTACAGGCACTTTCGTGGAACATTTTTTGGGCACTTTTTGGGGTCATTTCAATATCTCCCCTTGGGAACATTCCTCTCTGAATGTAAAAGAAACGTATATAAGAAGATTAATCATGAAGAAATCAACCCCAACAAGAATTCAACAACACACTTAAAACATCATTTTCAAATTCTCAACATAAGTGTACAATCACTATGAACTTGTCAACATAGACATGAACGCATGCAAATGACATAGGGGATGAAACATAAGATTTGAAATCATAAGAAGGACTTGATTTGTTATCATAGCTTGAATAGAGTTAAAGAGGCACAGATATTGCCTTTCCCTGCCGCTCCGGCTCCCCGAGAGACACTTTCGACTTGAGAATTCCTCCAAAAGGGCTTTGACAAACACCACATCCCTATTAATCAACTTTTCCACCCTTTCATCCAATACCTCCAACGGGACCCTACTCCTAAGCCAACTTATCTTCCTTAACACCCACAACCTCAAAGAGCCCTATAACACTTGAATCACCAACACATCCCCTCAACCTAGAAACATGAAGAACCGGATGAACCATATCCATATCCTTAGGCAATTCCCATTCGCATGCAACCTCATCAATCCTACTCAATACTCTACAAGGACCTACAAACGTTAACCCAATTGTTAACCTTAAACACACATAGTCCACTTGGTACTATACGCACCATCTCCCCCTTGGGAGACAACCTCCACTCTACAATCCTTTCACTCAAAACTTCCAACTCTAATAAGGCAGAAACAAGGCCTTGCTTAAACTAGACCTCTTCAACCAAAGAAGATTTGGAACTATCACGAACACTACACTACAACTCTCAACTTCCTTCATCCTAACTCCCAATCTAGCTAACCGATGGACCTCTTTAGTTAGCTCTTTGCCGCCATCATCAACAAACGCTAGGCTACACACAGGCACCCTACTTGGTGTATCAACCACAACGTTAGCCTTATCGGGGAATAATGCACACTCATATCATATCTTTAAGGAGTTCCAACCACCTTCTTGTTACCATCAATTCACACCTATCATATCTAGCAAACCACATCTCATCTCCTTAGACTTGTAACACTACCCCCAAATTATTCACAAGCTCTAAATAAATCAATGCTCCACTACTAGAGGCCACCACAAACATGCTAAGGTAGGGTTTTAAGATCATATTCATGAAACCCATAAACATAGTTGGTACACAAGTCAATGAAACAACTCCACCAATACTCAAAATGCACACTCCTAGTCCGAAAGGACACTTAGGGATATTACCTACCCTCATCCTCACTAGGGGACAAAACCTGAACCACAAGTCAATCTTAGAGAAGTGACTAGCCCATTATAGTTGACTAAATAGATCATTAATCCTTAACCATCATATTACAACCTTATAACCCTACACCCATTGGAAACATGATATGTATGTAGCCAAGCCACCCTAAGACCTCCAACCCATCAAACTAAATTCAACCAAAATCACAAGACAAGACCTTATGCAACAAGAACACGGAGTAATCGTTATAAGCCTTTCTAGCACTAATTGACTCACACAACCAGATCTCTCTAGCAATAAAAAGGATAATGAAAGTAATAGAGACCTCGGAACCATCAAAGCATGCACAATAAAATCACGAAAACCACTAACTTACCGATACCATTGTCGGGCACCTCATCTCCTCCTTGTCTACCTTGAAGGGCATAGAACTAATTACGCCTTGGAGCACCTCCTTGATCAACATCACCACCTCTACCCTTGTTGCGCCTAAGAGGATAATCTATTATCTTTTGACCTATCTCCCCACAACCATAACAAGCATTTGTCTTCTTCAAGGATGGGCCATCATGGCATCTATCACACTTTGGACACCTAGCATAAGGTACCACACCATCATGACCTTTTGGGACTTCGAAACTTTCCTTCACCTCGAGCCCTCTTGGCCTCCTTACCCCTCCTCTTTCTCATTTTATCCTCCTCCAACTGTTCGACATAGGTTATTAAGTGGGACAAATCCATGTCACCAATCAACATTGAGGGTTGACACTCCTCGTTCACTAGATCGGATACATCCATTACAAACTTATTCATTCTTAACCTCGAATCGACCACCAAGTGGGGAGCATATTTAGAAAGTTGGTTGAACTTGAGGGCATACTCCCTTACACTCATTGACCTTCGCTTCAAATTCATAAAGTCCATCATCTTGGCCTCCCTAAGCTCGAGAGGGAAGAAACGGTTAAGAAAATCCACCTTAAACTCCCCCTCCCCCGATAGCACTATATTATTGTTCCCCTTCTCCTCCTTCCATTGACTAAACCATATTTGTGCCACCCTGTCATGACCCAAACCTATGGCTTAGGTGTGACACGGAAAATGAGAACCAGAAGGCCCCCAAACAAGTCTCTTAAATCATAATTGCACATTATAGGTTTAAATGATAAATGTCAAATAGATGACAATGAAATATGGAGAATGGGACTAAGGGACAACTTGTAACCATAAGAAAAAGCATAAGTTAAATAGTTTAAAACATACCAAGTGTAGCAATAGTCCAAAGACACCTCTAAACAATGACAATAAATAGAGCCAAGAATACAAGTCTAGTCTTCTCAATACTAAGTCAAAATGAAAATACATCAAACATCTGAATAACAAAGGCAAAGTTTGAAGATAAGGGTTCTGTTCTCGATGAATGGGAACATACCAAATCTCAAAGTGTTCACGAGCAATCTAGCCACATGGAGAAGGATCAGGTAGATCGCCTTTCCCTGCATGATTATAGCATGTAAGCAAAAATGCGGTTAGTACTTTAGAATGTACTAAGTATGCAGGTATGCAACGTGACAAGTATAATGACAAAGAATACTTAACCAATATGACAAACTCTAAGCTTAAACAATATATTCAGTTCCAAAGTAAAGCGTAAAGTAATTCCATGAAAATGCATAGAGAAGCACATAAGCAAATAAGTGTGGGAATAAGACCATAACTGACAAAACCATATGAGATATAATATGGAATACCGATGTCATGCTCCACACTGGCCAAAGAGTGAGTCAACTTACCAGGGTATAGCTCCATAAATAGAAATACTAAATGGATTCACTAGTCAGAAAGCCTAAAAAGGCATAATCAAAATATCCTATGGTGGCACGTAGTTATGAGATTAGAAGCTTTATATAAGACCCCTTTAGGTCAAGTCCCACTCCTAACTCATTCAGTGCTAAGTCAAAATCCCACGGAAATGGACAATGCATATTAGAAATAGTCAAAACTTAATTTAGTTCGGAAAGTCATAACTTGTGAAATAAACCATATTCAAACTTGTACTTGGAATAGCTCCTTAACAAAGATTCAAAATGAAACTGAATGGGTCTTAAGTCACCCAATATCATTTCGTACTTGTATTTACTTATTCTTGTCCAAAATCATAAGTTTATATTATGCCATGAAAGCTAAATATCCAAAGCTCATAACCCAACTTAAATTATGTTGGGGACTGCTTCAATAACCTTAAAATCACAAGTTTTATATTCAAATAAAGTTATAATGATCATTGGAACATTTTAGGATAAAATCATAATAACTCATTTGTGGATCTAAGACTTGAAAATATAGGTTAGCTTAAATAATGCAAATCTGAAATGCTTGAATTAAATTATGTAAAGCCTTGATAAATATTCATAAATATTCATAAAATATAAGAATAACCATAAATTAAGCAAATATTAATTAGTATGCAATTATACATAAATCAAAGATTGAAATTCGTAATTTTAAATTTAGTTTTTCGAAGAGGACTTTTTGGTTGAAAGGAAACCAAGAATCAAACCAACATACCTTGCTTGATTAGCCTTGAGAAGATGAAGAGATTCGGTGGAGATCTTGAAGAATACTTAGCCTAAGTGTTGAGAGAGTTTTGGGAGAGCAATGTAGATTAGGGGATTTGGTTTCCTTAAAGAGTGATGTAGACACTAAGTAGAGGGGGTATTTATACTGATTTGGGGGGGGGGCGTTATAAGAATCATTTAATCACTAAAAAGTGGCCAAAAACATGTGGGGAAAAGGTCATAAAATCATGTGGTACAGAGGGGCTTTTTGACTAACTTTTAAAATAAAGAAAGATGCCAAACACAAGGGAGTGGGCATGGGACCTAGGTGTGGCAGCATTATCCTTTCCCATGGTGCTATGGCATGGTATGGTATGGACTCAAGTCATGCTAAGGGCATGCCAAAGGCTGCCCATGCAAGCCATGCAATAATGGATGAAGAATTACTCCCAAACAAGTCAATTACACAACCTTCACATATACCTTCATTTCAAATAATTCCAAACGCAAATCAAACTTCATTTTTAGTCTTAACTTCACATAATATTTCCCCCCAAAATATTATACCAAGGATAAACCAACTGCCCTTCCAATACCACCTCAACAATAACATAACTAAACCAAGCTAATTACTAAGATAACCTTCATTTCCAAATTTTACTTAACTCAATAGGAATTCAGTTGAACATTATCTTTTCTCGCAAGTATAGGCTTAAAAACACTTAGTACATTACAATCTTCCCTTTGGGATCATTCGCCCCCGAATGAGACAAGAGTAGTTTGAATGAATAGGAATTGAAATAGTGACTAAGAGCTTAACATGTCAAAATGCAAAATAGAGTTTATTTTCATGCAAAACTTATATAAATATCATAAAGTAACATCAAAATAATTATACATGCTTAATAATTATAACAGTGACAAGATGGTATAGAATGAGGAATTCGGACTTGAGGAATAGAATTACCTAAACCTTAGGCTTGATTAGTTGGGAAAAGATGGGGATATTTCTTCATCATATCTGCTTTAGCTTCCCATATAGTACTCTCAACATGTTGGTTCCTCCAAAGCACCTTGACGGATGCCACAACCTTATTTCTCAACCTCTTGACTTGTCGATCCAAAATTTGTGCCGGCACTTCTTCATAAGTCAAATTTTCTCCAACCTTACACAACATCCAATGGAACTACAGAACTTGCGTCACCAATGCACTTCCTAAACATAGATACATGAAAAATAGGTGAACCAACTCCATCACATTAGGCAACTCAAGCTCATAAGCTACCTTTCCAACCCTTCTTAAAATTTTGCAAGGACCCACAAATCTTGGGCTCAACTTGCCCTTTTTTCCAAAATGGACAACACCCTTCATAGGTGAAATTTTGAGATACACCCAATCTTCCACCTCAAATTCAAGATCTCTCCTCCTCATATCTGAATATGACTTTTATCGGCTTTGAGACATTTTCAATCTGTCTCTTATCATCCTCACATTTTCCATAGCCTCCTAGACCAAATCCAGGCCTAATAATGTCATTTCACCTGCCACAAACCAAGCCACCGATGATCTACATCGCCTACCATAAAGAGCTTAGCCATCTCAATACTAGAATGATAACTGTTGTTATATGCAAATTCAATAAGAGGTAAGTGATCATCCCAATTACCTTTAAATTCCAAGACACATGCTCTCAATATATCCTCCAATGTTTGAATAGTCCTTTCAGCTTGACCATCTGTTTGAGGATGAAATGGGGTGCTCAACTTAACTTTGGTACCTAAACCTCGTTGGAATGCCTTCCAAAAATGAGAAGTGAATTGAGGGCCATGATATGATATTATTGACAAAGGAACACCATGTAACCGCGACTAACTCACGAATATACAATAACCTTGCATAATCTTCAGCACTATACAAAGTCTTAACCAGCAAGAAATGAGCTGATTTGGTCATACGATCCACAATCACCCAAATTGATCATATTGTTTTTGAGTCTGAGGCAATCCAACAATGAAGTCCATATTGATTTCCTCCCACTTCCAAGTTGGGATTTCAATGTCTTGAGCTAGCCCACCAGGCCTTTGATGCTCGACTTTCACTTGCTGACAATTTGGACACTCGGCTAAGAACTTGGCTATGTCCTTTTTCATATTACCCCACCAATAGACTTCTTTCAAATCTTGATACATTTTGGTGCAACTCGGATGAATTGAATATGATGAATTATGAGCCTAAGATCAAGGTTCTTAATCCATCTACATCCAGCACACACAACCGGCCTTGGTATCTAAGGACACCATCTCCCGCTTATGAGAAAACCTCCACATTCGTTTGTTCAACTAATTTCTTTAATTCAATCAAAGTAGGGTCAAGGTCTTGCTTTGGGTTTACATCAACAATCAAAGAAGATTGAGACCCATCATGAACAAATATGCCACCACCATTAGTACCTTCCAACCTAACACCCAATCTAGCTAATTGATGGACTTTCTTTGCCAACTCTTTTTTTAACCCTCAACATGACTCATGCTACCCATGGTTATTCTACTCAAAGCTTCGGCCATCACATTGGCCTTACCCGGATGGTAGCAGACACTTATATCATATTCTTTTATAAGTTCAAGCCATCTTCGTTGCCTTACATTCAAATCCCTTTGAGTGAACACATACTGCAAGCTCTTGTGATTGGTAAATACATCCACGTGAACCCCATAGAGATAGTGATGCCAAATATTTAGAGCAAACACTACCACTGCTAATTCAAGGTCATGAGTTGGATAATTGCACTCATGCACTTTCAACTATCTGGAAGCATAAGCTATTACCTTACCATTTTGCATCAACACGCAACCCAACCCAACCCTAGATGCATCACAATATACCACAAAACCATCCAAACCATCTGGAAGAGTAAGATGGGAGCCAAAGTCAGCTTATCTTTCAATGTGTAGAAACTCTTCTCACATTCATCAAACCACAAAAGCTTGGACTTTTTCTGGGTTAATTTGATCAAACGGGATGTGATTGAAGAAAACCCTACTACAAACCATCGGTAGTAACCTGCCAAACCCAAAAAATCCCTTATGTAAGACGGAGTTAAGGTTCTAGGCCAGTTTCGCACCGCCTCAGTCTTCTTTGGGTCCACCATAATACCTTTATCAGTCACCATATGGCCAAGGAAAGAAACTTCTTTCATCCAAAATTTACACTTGCTGAATTTGGCGTACAATTTCTCATCTCTCAAAGTTTGAAGGAATGTTCTCAAATGTCCCTCATGTCCTTTCTACTTTGGTAGTAGACTAGTACGTCATCAATAAAGACCACAACAAAAATATCAGGATAAGGTTTGAAGAGCCGATTCATAAGGTCCATAAATATATCTGGCACATTTGTCAATCAAAAAAACATCACCAAAAATTCATAGTGCCCATACCTTGTTCTAAAAGCTGTCTTAGGAATATCACTTTACCTACCTCGTTACTGGTGATACCCAGAACAAAGGTCGATCTTAGAAAAATGTCTAGCTCTTTGTAGTTGGTCAAATAAATCATCTATCCTCAGAAGTGGGTACTTATTCTTAAGGGTGACTTTGTTGAGTTGATGATAGTCAATGCACATTCAGAGTGACCAGTCCTTCTTCCTTAAAAACAGAACAGGAGCACCCCATGGAGATTTGCTAAGACTAATAAATCCCTTCTCTAATAAATCTTTCAACTGATCCTTAAATTCTTTCAGCTTCGTCGGTTCCATGTTTGGCATTGGGAACGAGGTCTATGCCAAAATCAATTTTCCTTTCGAGAGGAGTACCCGGAAGATCTTTGGCAAACATATCAGGGAACTCATTGACTATAGGAACTGACTCAAGAGAGGGAATCTTAGAAGACACATCTTGGACCCTAACCATATGATAGATACACCCCTTATCTTCGACCACCATCCTGACCATGTCCATCTTTTTCGAACTTTTGAATACTCTCTGGCCAACTAGCGTTACATGACACTCGGTTCCTCCTTCAATTTCTTAACTTATTTTTTTATCAACACCAGGTATGTTCTTAACTCTAACATTTATATGCCACTTAAAATTGTATCATAGTTAGGATTATTGTTGGAAATGGTATTTTGAGGCTTATGTCCTATTAATAAGTGTTGGCCATTCATGTAAAAGAATACTTGTTTGAAACTAATTTTGCAATCACCTCTGAATTGGACTATGTATATACTGGTAAATGTGTTTAGTATAATTGGCCATGATGTGTTGGTATATTGTTGCTTGAAATCACGTAATCACATGTCATCAGAAGTAAATTGGACTATTTCATTGAAAATTGGCATGTGATTGCATGTGTGTGAATGATAACACAAATTTTAGTTGTCCAATGATGGTCGGAATGTTATGTGAATGTGGCATTGATGTTTGACGGGTAGTTTCATAATTGACACATGTGGGGTATTGGGTGACTTGGTAGAATTGTGTTGAGTGCACAAATTGATTATTCAATGCTGAGTACAATTGCTTTGCCTTGTTGTTGATTTCATAATGGAACCCATTTGGTGGACTAAGGAAAACCCAAGTTGTTATACTTCTACAGTATGAGGGTCTTCTACAGCCCTTGGATTAATCCATGAGCCGTAGTTGTCCCTCATGAGTAAGTCCAGCAACTTTGGAATTTCTGAGATTCCATCAGACGAAACCATTTATAGGTCATAGTTTAGATTATGACTAGTAACTTGGTTTCGTAAGTTCAATGCTTGTAAATGTAAATTCTGGAACTACACCTACGACTCAGTTTATGACTCGTAGTTTATGCTACGAGCTGTACTTGGACTAGTAAGTGCAGTTTCAGTAACTTTATTGTATAGTACCCTACCACCTATGAAGGCCTTTTACGGTCCATAGTTTTTCCTACTTCTCATAGATGAGCCTTTGTAGGTACTGCTGTAAAAAAATTTTGGAACTCTTTGCCTTTTTGCCTATGTTTGTGGGACAAATTGGTGAGTTTATTGTGTGGATTTTAGGTACAATGGCTCCCAAACTCAAAAAAAAAAAAAGATATTCAAGCCATGTAGTGTCAATTGCAAAATGAGAGTCCTCGGACACCCTGACTGCTACTTAGGACAGCAGGTCTCTCGAAGAACTCGGCGTTCATTTAAATGTGGGCGTTGCACAATCACACACATAGGCGACTGCCAAACAGATAGTGCTGCTTGAGACTCAAGACATAGTGGTTTGCCCTTCCCAATCTGACGAGAGAAGTGATAGGGACAACAACTCTATCCAGATGACTTTCTCTAAAGAGGAATCTAAGTCCACATCTGGAGAGATGTCTGAGTTTGAGTCGTCTTCAGCACCCCCAGCACTACCTTCACCTCCAGTTGCATTGATTAGTAGGTTGTGTGGGAGGGCATGCAGTAGATCTACAGGGATGCCCTCCAGCATGATGAGCTGGGCTGATAAGCTCGTACTGTCTTTGAGGAGCCCCGGATCATCACCTTTAGGCTTGACCATATTCCAGACTCCAGGATACTATATCCTGTTTGGAGTGGTTGGCATCTCCTTTGGGGAAGTACTCCTCGATGATGGTCAGAGAATTCTATGCTTCCTATGCCACCACTATTATGGAGTCCACTCCTAAGGGGAAGAGATACGTTTCCCAGTCCTATTTGACACGCACAATGTTGAGGGGAGTTCCGGTCAATCTATCTAAGACAACTATTCGTTGTTTTTTATTTGGTCCCTATTATCAGGCCCCTAGGTCCTCATTTGAGTACGATCATAGATTAGGGCAGACCAGGGACAAGGTGAGTGATCTGGCCTAATAGGTCACACTGATGAGATGGGTCTCTGATTATATTGCAGATCAGGGCCAGGACCCTGAGTGGGTTTCTACATTATCAACGTTGATAGTGAAGGCATCCTCAGCTTCACTAGCAAGTTTTTGTGGGTTGTAGTTAGATCACGGATTCGGCCAACACATGATAATAATACTCTGACACTGGATTGCATAGTATTTCTTGCCAACATCCTGGCCAGCCAAGACATTGATTGGGCTCGGTTGGTAGCAAACCGAATTCATGAGGCAGCCTGAAGAGGTGAACCTCTATCACCCTTCTCATGCTTGATATATTGCCTATGTATAGTAGTAAGGGTGTAAATTCTTCACTATCTGGACACCATGATAGAGGTTTAGAGGACACCATATGCCAACCTAATAAAGGCTGATGAGAATTCGGTGGCGCTCCAGCGAGCAGCACAACCTCTAGTCCACATTCTAGAGATGTTCGCCGCAGCACCACCATCTAAGCTTCTGTCTTCATCCACTACTGTTGATCCCACCATTGAGAGGTCCCCATAGACTGAAGCTGCTAGAGAAGGGGTCCCACTACTACTACTACTACTCCTACACCAGAGGCCTTGCCCATACAGTCTTCACCTGCGGGCATGGTAAATGCGTCAACGACATCTATTTAGTCTCTAGCTTAGAGGCAAGGATGCACTGAGTCTCAATTGACTCAGTTACTATAGTAGATTAGGCCTTGGGTTCGCCAGGCCATTTCAGAGGCTGAAGCTCGTGTATACTCACACTTTGCGGCTGCACTTACAGAGAAACTTGCACCAGTACATAGATGCATTAATGCATTTATGAGGTAAGTGAAGTAGAGCCTCCATTTCGCCCAGCCTGCTGACTTGAAAGCCATACGGATAGAAATCTAGAAGCTCCATTCCATGATAAGGGTAGCAGCATCAGTACCACTTGTTCTTCCTCCGTCTGAACCAGTGAGGTGGTTGTTGATCTGTTTAGACTCGAATAGACACCACTCCTCACCCTCGGGAAGAGGCCTTGCCTAGAGAGTGATGATCCAGATGCTCTGAGGTGAGAGGCACAGTTGATAGAGATAGAGTAGTTCAAGGTTGCGAGACTTCGCTCCATGGAAGATGAGGAGGCCCAACAGGCACATGAGTTATGGAGGATGAGGGGTGCTAGACCCTCCAAACATGTTGCCGCTACTGCAGAGACCACCAGGCTGGTTGAAAGTGGTCAAACACATCCAGGGACTGGCGCTGAGGCACCCAAGTACGTTCTTTTTGACCCATATGATTTAATTCAGTTATGTTTTGTAGCATTAAGGATAATGCAAAGTCTCTCCAATGTTGAACCGAAAAGTTTTGGATGTGTAAATAGTATTAGTAGCATACTGTACTAAAGTCTATGGAGTATGTTAGTTTTCAGGAAATATAATAGCCATCAAATTTTTGTGTTAGTTTTGATAACAATCATGTGAAATCAATTATTGAAAGTGCTTGTTCTGATAAGTGAGGTTTAATTTTGATGACAAACATGATCTAAGAGTCTATGTTGATAGTGTAATAAGTGCCAAATGTGTGTGAGCTTCTTTGCATGATTTTTATACTATGTTTCAACTCAGAAATTGCCTTATTACTCTGACTAAAACTGTAGGTTAGTTAGTTACTAAAGGATCTTTGGTTGTTGTTCATATTTGTCCACTTAGCCCAAATAACCAAACAAATGCTTGATGCATCCCTTGATCCTAATGTTTGAGCTTTATATGAACCCTTTTCTTTGTAAACACCTAAGTAATGCCATGTTGAATGTAAAATCCTGAATTTGGCCTTATTCCTTCCTTGAATATTGTCCACCTT
>JAPFFP010080520.1:0-46028 GCA_026153255.1 Solanum medicagineum | reverse complement strand
TAAAACTAGCATTAATAGCCAATAGACACACCTTAGCAGCCCAATCACATAACAAAACAATACACGGACAGCAAGCGGGTATTTATAAACCCGAGTGTATTCTTTCAAACTTTACGCCCCTAATCGTACTTTCTAACACACACTCACATGTAAACATCATGTGCAGCATGGTTTAGTGCCACAACAGTCTTATAACAGCCCATAAGGCACAACACATAACGATTCTACACAACCTAAAAATGGACAGCATAACGTTACCTCCCTTCGCTACATTTCAAGTTGACAACTCCAAACCTATTCCAGCTCTAACCAAACTGTTCCAACAACATTTACACATAAAAACAACACTTAAAAAGTCTTAGAATAGCACCCAACAAGTTGTGAAGGACGTGAGCCAATAAACTTACATCCAATAGCCCACAAGTTCCAATCAACATTACACTTAAGATAACACAATAAAACGCGTTTGTTAAATGAAACCAAAATCAGGGCAGCAACCTTAGGGTGATATTTATACCTCAAACCATATGAATAACATCAATATATTTTCATAATACAGTGCACAAGCCATAGAGAAGTCACTAGAACAAAAGGCAAGTGTGCAACCACTTTCTAAATACATGTTGTCCCAAATTTCCAGCACAAACGTACTAGCATATACTTGTTATTTTTCATAAGAAAACCATACTAAACACATGTGTGAAATTCCTTCCCACTACCTTCAAGGTGTAGGGCTTCTCCAAGAATCCTAGAAGTTCCTTTTAGCTGCTTTACAAAGTCAATAGACGTTGGGAGAAAACTTGGAGACAATCTGATTTTTTTGTTGGTCAAGTTAACAATGACTTGTGGGAGCTGTTTTGAGCCTTCTATAAAGGGGCCTTTGGCCTACTTACTAAGGCTAATTTAGCCTTACATTACCAAGCTAGTGATGCAGTTCCTTTCCCCTTTCACTTGGTCCTAAATGGGTCTCCAAGTTGATGGGTTTGGGTTGCCTATTTTTCCAACTTTCTCTTCACTTTTTGGGCCTAAAGTATCCAAGAAATTGTGATGTCTTTGGAACCTTTTATTACCCTCCTTGGGATGAACATATAGTCCATTTATGATGCTAAAACGTGGGCTAAAGTTACACCCTTAACATGGACTTCATTCATAATCGGACTTGGACAAATTCAACGTCGAGCCTCGTCTTCGTTCAGCTAGCACATTTAAGCTAAGCAAGTAGGTGACTCATGTACTAGATTCTTAAGTCCTACAAGTACCTCAATTAACTTACTTTATTTAAGGACTTAATCTCCTCAATTTGACACAAAACATGTATACACTCGACTCTCATAAGCGCTAGACGCACATATCCCCCTATAACATGAAATTCGAGCACTTTTAAAAATGGGCGCTAATTTGACCAAACCATATCATGTTTCATTTGCATTATACTAGAGTGATAAGGTATGGGGTGTTACATCCTCCCCCCATAAGAACATTCATCCTCGAATGTTAGCACAATTGGATAGCTTGACCATGTTTAAACCTTTACTTACACAAACATTTGACAGCATATTAGGTATTCAATCACACATACCTATTAGTGTCCCAATTATGCGTGTTGGACTTCCTCTTTAGCTTCAAATAAGTAAGGGTATTTTAATTTCATCATATCCTTGGCCTCCCATGTTATTTCTTCGGCTTGCTGGTTTCTCCAAAGTACTTTTACTGAAGCTATTTCTTTATTCCTTAGCTTCTTAACTTGATGATCTAGAATAGCAATAGCTACCTCTTCATATATGAGACCTCCTGTAACCTGAACATCCTCAATAGGAGTGATACGAGTTCGATCACCTATGCATGTTTGAAGCATTAATACATGAAAAACTGGATGAACCATTGAAAGCTCTTGGGGTAGCTCTAGTACATATGCAACTTGTCCGAACCTCTTAATAATTTTATATGGACCTATGTAATATGGGCTCAGTTTTCCTTTTTTACCAAATCTCATAACCCCTTTCATTGGAGACACCTTTAAAAATACCCAATCTCCTACTGAGAATTCCAGTCCTCTCCTCCTAGCATCCGCATACAATTTGTGACGACTTTGGGCTATTTCTAGTCGCTGCTGTGTCACCTTAACTTTTTCCATGGCTTGTTGTACTAGATCTGGCCCAAGCAAGGTAGTTTCACCCACTTCAAACCATCCAATTGGTGACCTACAATTTCTCCCATACAAAGCTTTGTAAGTGTCATCTTGATACTCGCGTGGTAGCTGTTATTATAGGCAAATTCCATAAGTGGTAAATGGTCCACCCAACTACCTTTAAAGTCCAATGTACAAGCTCGCAACATATCTTCAAGTGTCTGAATAATGCATTCTGCTTGACCATCTGTTTGAGGGTGGAAAACTGTACTAAAATTCACTTGTGTCCCTAAACTCCTTTGGAAGGAATTCCAAAACTTTGCAGTGAATTGAGCTCCTCGGTCAGATATAATGGAGATTGGGACTCCGTGTAGCCTGACTATCTTTTTTAGGTATAGTTTGGCATACTCTTCAGCTGTATAATCACTTCTAACTGTTAACAAGTGTACTAACTTTGTGAGTCTGTCCACTATTACCTATATGGAGTCAAACTTCTAAAATAAGCGAAGCAAGCTGGTAACAAAATCCATATTGATCATATCCCACTTCCAAGTTGGAATCTCTATACACTGCATATAACCTCCTGCTTTTTGGTATTCTACTTTAACCTGTTGGCGATTTGGACATTGAGCCACAACTTCTGCAAGGTCCTTTTTCATGCCTCCCCACCAAAACATCCGCTTCAGGTCATTGTACATCTTAGTTGATCCTGGATGGATGGAATATCAAGAATGATGGGTTTCTTCCAATATCCTCTTTCTTAGTCCATTAATGTCAGACACACATAACCTATTTTGGTAATAAAGTACTCCATTTTGTGTAAGGTCAAATCCCTTTATCGTACCCAGACTCACCTTTTCCTTCAGCTATCATAGAACAGGATCCTCGAACTGCTTTTCTTTCACCTCCATTACCAATGAAGACTCTGCGACATTATGTACAATAATCCCTTCCTTTGGAGTCTCGAGAAGGCAAACTCCTAAACTAGATAGCTGATGTATATCCTTAGCCATTCCTTGACCTATCATAACTGGATCATAAGTATTCATGATTGCCTTACGACTCAGGGCATCGTCTACTACATTTGCCTTCCCCAGAAGATATAGTATATCAACATCATAATCCTTTATTAGCTCTAGCCATCTACGCTATCTTTAGTTTAGGTCTTTCTGCTTAAAGATGTGCTGCAGGCTCTTATGGTTAGTATATATGTCAACGTGAACCCCATACAAATAGTGGTGCCATATTTTCAAAGCAAACACAACCGCTGCTAGCTCAAGATCATGTGTTGGATAGTTTCTCTCATGTGGTCAAAGTTGTATAAAGGCATAAGCAATTATCCTACGATGCTGTGTCATTATGCACCCTAACCCAACTCCTAAGCATTATAATACACTGCATACCCCTCAGTGCCTTCCGGAAGTACTAGCACAGGCGCAAAAGTTAGCTTACTTTTTAGCTCCTAGAAGCTCCTTTCACATGCATCATTCCATTGGAACTTGGTTGCCTTATGTTTCAGCTTTCTTAGGGGTTCAGATATAGATGAAGAACCTTCAACAAAACCTCCTGTAATAACCTTCCAATCCCAAGAAGCTCAGTACTTCCGTGGGTGTTGTTGGCCTTGGCCAATCTTTCATAGTTCTATCTTTTGTGAATCAACCCTTATTCCCTCATCAAACACAATATGACCTAAGAATGCCACTGATTTTTTCCAAAATTCACATTTAAAAAACTTAGCATATAACTATCGATCACGAAGAATCTGTAAGACCTGTTGCAAGTGATCTGCGTGGTCCTCTTCTGACCTTGAATATACCATAATGTCATCTATAAACACTATCACAAACACATCCAACAATGGATTGAATACCATGTTCATCAAATCCATAAAATCATTGGTGCATTTGTTAGCCCAAAGGACATAACAAGAAATTCAAAGTGACCATAGCGTGTTCTGAAAGCTGTCTTGAGTATATCTTGCTCCTTCACCCTCATATGGTGATAACCTGATCTCAAATCAATTTTTGAAAAGCATTTGGCACCCTATAACTGATCAAATAAATCATCAATCCTGGGGAGGGGATATATTTATTCTTAATTGTCACCCTATTCAATTGTCGATAGTCGATACACATTCTCAAGGTGCCATCCTTTTTGCGTACAAATAACATTGGTGCCCCAATGGGACACACTAGGTATTATGAAACCCTTATCCAATAAGTCTTTTAACTGCTCTTTTAATTCCCGCAATTCTGCTAGAGCCATTCTATATGTAGGGATAGAAATAGGTTAAGTTCCTGGAAGTAAGTCAATACCAAAATCTATTTCTCATTCAGGAGGTAAGCCTGGAAGTTCTTCAGGGAACACATCAACAAATTCATTCACTATTGGAATTGATTGAAGAGTTTGCGATTCCGCCTCCATATCCCTTACTCTAACTAAATGACATATATATCCCTTAGATGTCATCTTTCTTGCCTTAAAGTAAGAGATAAACTTCCCCTTTGGTGCCCTTACATTGCCTTCCTATTCAAGAACTGCCTTATTTGGAAAGTGGAAGTACACTCTCTTCGTTCGACAATCCACGGTGGCATAGCAAGAAGCTAACAAATCCATACCCATTATAACATCAAATTCCACCATTTCTAGCTCAATAAGATTAGCCAATGTGTCACGCCCACAAACAGTTACTACACAGTTATAATATATTCACTGGTTGGTGTAGACACTTCAATTAATTTGATCAATAATTTGGGTGTTCTCTTAAGCTACCCAGCAACTAGTGGAGTGATATATGATAGTGTATAACCAGGGTCAATTAATGCATATACATTATGTGAAACGATGGACAATGTACCTGTGACCACATAAGGTGAAGCTTCCAAATTTTGCCGACTCCCTAGAGCGTAAGTGCGATTCTGGACTCCGTTAGAGCTAGTTGCCCCTCTCACACCTCTACCATGACCCATGGGTGCTTGCTGACCCCTACCTGCTGGAGAAAATGATGACGATGATGCAACAGCTGACCCAGTAGGTTGTGCTATACCACCCAAACGTCTCCTCGGGCAATCCCTCATCATGTGCCCTGGCGTACCACACCAACAACAAACATCTGTCCCAACACGACATATACCCGAATGAATCCTTCCACACTATTTACAAGGCTGCCTAGGAGTCATTGGTTTGCCTGCCGAATATCCTATTGTCCGTATACCTTATCCCTCACCTCATTGACCAAACAGATTACTTCGGGACCCTTGAAATTGTGGTGGAGCACTGGCTGCAGAGTAGGAAGATGATGGCCTAGGCGGTCTATTAGAAAACTGAGGCCTAAGCTCACCTTGGGGTGGTGTAAACTGCCATATAGATCTGTCTCTTTTGGCCTGCCCCCTTTACAACTCTTGTGTCCTTCTCCTCTGCCTTTGATCCTCTAATTTTTGTGCAAAAGCCTGCATTCTCGCTATGTCCATATATTTGTTCAAGGAAGCAATGGTACCGTCTCTGATCAGATATGTATCCATCCTATCTACATATCGATGAACTCCATCTGCCATGGTAGCAACTACATTAGGAGCATACCTTCCCAGGGAATTAAATTGAAGGCTATACTCCCTCACACTCATATTCCCTTGGTGGAGATTTAGGAACTGATCTGCACTGGGCTCTTGGATCTCTAAAGGCAAATAATGGTTAAGAAATGCCTCTTTGAACTCCTCCCAGGTAGTCGAAGGTGCATCTATGCTCTTAGATTGCTTCCAAGCTTCATACCATAATATAGCCACACCCTTCAATCTATAAAGTCAATTTTGTCTAAATACTAGACATAAGTCGCTAACTCGACAGCTTCTATACCACTCATGTGCATAACATCTAAAGTGCGCTGAATATGATCAATAAAGTCTTGGGGGTCTTTATTAGGATCTGACCTAGTGAAGGATGGAGGGTCCAAATTAAAAAAATCACGTATCCTTGTACCAGCTGCCCTATTCGTACCACTTGTACCCATAACGGGACCTTCCTACCTTTGACTTTGCCAGCAACTATACGAGTCAATAGTTGGACTACATTTCTCAGATCCTGCACGGTAGCATCAATAGGTGGTTCTGGAGGAATTCCTACTCTCGGGTTCATCAGGAAATGGAGGAGTTGGAGATGTCTGTTACAAAGACTCCTCTCAAACCTCATCTCATTGTCTCACCTGGCTGGGTATACCAACCACCACTTCTACTCCCTTCCCTTTACCTTTGTTTTGCCTGGTTACTGGCATACTTGTTGTACAAAACAATTTTGAATTAGACATAATGAACCTATTACACTTAGCTCTATGCCACAATCTAAAGAATGAAAAGCAAGTAGCAACTCCTAAATGCCACGTAGCCTCCTTCTTATAAATGTGGTGCACAACACATTGATAAACAAGATTCTACATAGACACGACTTTGTAGACTCCCTGGGATGACCTGCTATGATACCACTTCTGTCACTTCCCCGTTAGGGCGGACTGGCACCCGTTGCTGATAAGGCTCAAGAGAACCAACCTGTATCTATCCGCTTTCTATACATATTATAAGAGATTTCTACCTTTGACATGCCTTTAAGAAGAAAAACAGTGATAATAAGCCAAAAGGAAATGCATATGACTAGGCCATTGGGGCCACGATGTTTGAAGTACAAGACATGACCACACTTTGATTTTGCATAGTCTACAAAGCCTCTAGATAAGAGAAATCATCTGACAAGGGTTGGGATAGGCCCCGCCTCGATTAACTGTACAATATAAACATATAAGCTCTAGATGCAGACAAAGTCCAAGAGCAACCTGGAGCTTGTTATCAGCAGCTGGAAATGTTGTACTCCTATTAGGGAGATCTACTAGCACCTGTACCTGCAGCATGAAATGCAGGTCCCCCATAATAGACGTTAGTACGAGATAATGTGCTAAATATGTAAGGCATGATATACTGTATGTGAAGTAACAATTCAAATGAGACCATGCATTGGTGCAAGAATTGAGACCACCCTTGGTTATACTTTGTAATCATGTACTTTATGTTCTTTATATTACTTTACCTTTACTGTATAATCTGTGCACAACTGTAATACAAATGACCAACTGATCAGTGGTAAACTGTATCGAGGTCGTCGCTGGCTAGGTTCTTCCTTAACCCCTCGGGCTACCACCCTTGATACGATCGTCCCTGGCTAAGTGATCCTTCCACCCCTCAGGCTACCACCCATCAATAAATAATATACTTTACCTTTCAATTACCTTTGAGATGGTTCTTTTGTTTGTTACGATATTGGAACTGTAGGACTGTATATGTGGCCTATGAGGTGGAGGTTATGCCACGACCATCTTCACGGGCCGTGGCATGCTTCACGGATATGGGGTGGCCTAGCCATAATTTACTTCTCTAAGTGTAGTTGGACAGACCACTATACCGACCGTGTAGAATCATATGGCCCGTGAAAGTGGCCTGTCAAAGTTACCTTGATGATAACTTTTTCCCAAGTGTTCCGATTCCAATTTTTTGTCTAAGTCCCATCTCACGGGCACTCCGCACGGCCCATGGAGTTCCATACAACTTGTGAAGCCTTCAATGGGGCAATACTTTGCCAACTTTTCCTTTGTTTCACTAATGGTGTTTTCATAAATTTTATTTGTACTAATGATCTTTTTGGACTTCTAATGATATCTTAACCTCCTCAAAAGACCTAAATCCTATTCCAAAGGATCAAACTCATTAGTCTCATCTCAAATACACTTTTAAATTCTCTCAAGAGCCACCATAAAAATCCCAATACAAATTAAAGGAGACTCAAGAACAAGTTTATGATTCCAAGATCCACTTCCAAGCTCCAAGTCTTTCACAAGCTAATTTCAAGAAACTCAAAAGTCTAAGGATGTGGGTTTCAACCATTGGGTCCTGTCACCCATGGTGCCCAAGCCTCCTTTTTACATGAATTTCATATTTCTAAGTTGAATTATTTATGAGCCTTACTTATTATGAATTTTACTATGAACTACATTGGGGTTTCATTAAAGTGTGATTGTTTAAGCATGTTTTGAGTTATGGATCTATGATCTACTTTGAGATTTGATGAGGGGTTTTAATGTAAATTGCTTAAGGGTATTACCAAGTGTAGGTGACTGGTTTTATATTGATTTTTCTTGCATGATTTCACCCTTGAATTGCATGGTTTTATACTCGCGTTACACACCCGCCAAGTGCTTGATAAAATGTCCAATTAAGGTTTCTTGAGCTGTTGAAGGCCTAATGCATGACATATGAGATAAGTGACTTTATGATGATGAAATTAAAGTATATATATGTGTTAATTTCTTGAAAATTATCTATAGTGTTGCAAGTTGACCACACCTTGTTGAGGGGTGCTTTGCCTCAACAACTATGATGGATGGTGTGATGTCCATTAACTATGTTGAGGGCTTGATACATTGACCACTATGATGGAGGGTGTGATGTCCATCAACCTGTTGAGGGGTTGATACCTTGACCACTATGATGGAGGCTATGATGTCCATCAACCAATTGAGGGGTTGATACCTCAATCACCATAGATGGTAGGGTGTGACAATCCATTGTAATGTTGGTCTCTTCTGGCATATGTAATATGTTCTAAATAAGCATGTCTTACTTCAAGCATCATTCATGCATATCATATTGCTACTATGCTATCCATTTCTTATGATGTTGCATTTTTCCTATATTACCTATCTCTTGTTGAATTGCATCCTACATACTTAGTGCATTCAGACATACTAACACATACTCTATGCCTACATGATGTTACCATATAGGAGTCGGAGCCCTACTTGATCATCCTCCTCCTCTACGTGGCTAGTATGGTTTCTCTCAAAGCAAGTTGGTGACTCCTCTACTCCGAGGATACATGTCTCTTGATTTTTCATGCTATGTATTGAGTTTCTCTATGTTGGAAACTTATGACAACAAGGGTGAGCCTGGAGATTGTCGTGGCCCCCACTCCTATCTATGTAGCAGAGGTGTTGTTTGAACCTTATGATGTATTAATACTATACTCTATAGGCTTGTCATGTTTCTATGGCATTAAAGCTATCCCTTAGCCCCATTTATCCCTATTTACTATCTCTTGTTATTGTTCAAATGTCTTTGTGACCAAGGATGTGTAATGATTTGCTAAGAGGCTTGTTTGAGGTTCCTTCGAGTTCCCCATCCGCCGTGTCATGTCTAGGCCCAAGGCTTGGGTCGTGACAAACTTGGTGTTAGGCACTAGGTTTATAATGGTCCTTGACATCTAACACACCACGTCGATTAGATTCTTGTTCATGGTTGTGAAGTGCATCACGACTATGAGCAAGAAGCTATGAGACGTTCTAGGAAATGTTTCCTTCTTTTTACTATATGTCATGCTATAGGAGTCAAGGTAAGGTTTTTCCCCATAACGATTGTTCTTTGTATGCTAGATCACGTCTAACACAAGAGGAAGAAGTGCCCACAAACCCAAGGAACAACCTACTCAGGAATAGTTCCGGGATGCACTTTCCATGCTAGCCAAGCGGTGACCAACCAAATCAACCAAGGGGCCCAAGCCCCTCATGCTCCCACCCCGGCATCTAGGGTAAAGGATTTTATGATGATGAACCTAACGGAGTTCAATGGGTCTAAAGTGGATGTGGACCCTCAAGAATTTACTAATGAGGTGTACAAAGTGTTATCTATTATGGATGTCACGCACCCAAGCCTAGGTCCTAGACATGACACGACGCAAGGGGAACCCAAAGGGGACCCCAAGCAAGCCTCTTAGAACATTATTACACATATTTGGTCTAGAAGCAATAAAAGCAAGCATCAAGAGATAATAAAGTGGGGCAATTGGGGCTAAGGGAAAGCACTTACATATCATAGACATCAAGAATAATAGAGTCAAGGCTCTTAACATCGATACACAACATGTCCAACAAACACCTCTAATACATAGATAAGAGCGGGGGCCAAGACAAAGCAACTGAGCTCACCCTCATAGTTGAAATAGACAATAAAGATGAATGTCTCAATACATAATAAGAGCAACATAGACTAAGGTCCCCGAAGTGGAGGACTCACCATAAGCTTGAGTAGTATCGAACTAGCCATGTGGAGGAGAAGGATGATCAACTTGAGCACTGATCCGTACATGGTGATATCACGTAGGAAAGAGTATGCGTTAGTACGTTTGAATGTACTAAGTATGTCAGATGCAATGCAACAAGAAATACACATCATAATCTAAATGCATACCAATAGGCAAGAGACTACATATAACAATATAGCATGTATGCTCAATGCTAAAGTAAAACATCCTTGAAAACTCATGCTCATATAAGATATCATATATGTAGAATAGACCAAGCTATATTTCCAAAGTACAAACCCTTTGGTAGGTCAGTGATGATGCTGCCCCATCAGTTATGTGGTGAAGTACTAACCCTTCACTCGATTGGTGATGATGCCGCCCCATCACCTAGGTGGTGAAGTACGAACACTTCACTCGGTTGATGAGTACAAACCCCCAACTCGGTTAGTGATGATGCCGCCCCATCACTAGGTGGTGAAGTACTAACCCTTCACTCAGTTGATGAGTACAAACCCCCAATTCGATTATCTGGGTCCTAATGCAACACCTTACATAGTACTTATCATATACATAAACTCATTTCATCATCATAACATCAATCATATCATATCTCATGCTTTGGACCTTCAATTTCTCAAGAAATCATAACCGGGCATTTTAACAAACACTTAGAGGGTGTGAAATGGTAGTATAAAACCATGCAATTTAGAGATGAAATCATGAAACAAAATCCCATGTGAAACCCTCAATCAACGCCTCGAAACACCCTAAAGCAATACAGATCAAAACCCCTCATCAAATCATACATTAGATCCAAGATTTGTAGCTCAAAACATAGCAAAACAGTCACAACTTTACATAGCTTTAACATAGTTCATAGACATGTTCATAATAGTAAACCCATTTCTAAAATCAACTTTAAATCATGCAAATTGAGTAAAAAAGAGATTAAGGCACCATGGGTGAAAGGACCTAATGGCTAAAACCTACATACCTTAGCCTGGAAGAAGCTCTTGATGAAGATTGAAAATGGAGGCTTGAAGCTTGAAGGAAATCCTTTGTTTTGGTTGTGGGATTTGAGACTTGAATTTTGGAGTGAAAATATGGCTAGGAGTGAAAAAAAATCTAAGCGTTTGAGTGAGTATTGGGAAATGTTTAGGATGATATAAGGGTGAAATAAGGCTAAGTATAGTTAAAAACACGACTTGGAACACTTAGGCCCAAGACCCAAAAGCCTTGGACCGAGATTGAAATAACTGACAACAAACTACATAGGTCCATGTCTTGTCCGTGACGTGGACTTGTCGCGGAGATCATATTAACACATGTCCATGACAGCTGCACATCGCTGTGCTGTTGCGGATCGATTCTGTATAAAAGAAATTATGAAAATGGGAATCGCTAATCATTTGCTCTTAAATCGGGTTTAGACCATCCTCCTCCTAATTTTGACCTCCTGAAAAAGAATATGAAGTCAAATTTTTGATATTGTGCACATATTTTGAGATATATGGAATTTAAAATTTTGGGCATTTAGAGGCACATTTTCGGGCACTTTTTGGGGTCTTTTCAATATCTCCCCCTTAGGAACATTCTTCCGCATATGTAAAAGAGACGTACAAGACAAGAGTAGTAAAGAATAAATAAGCCCCAAAAAGAATGCAACATTACATTTAAACACCATTTTCAAAACCTCAACATAAGTGTAAAATCATCATAAATTTGTGAACTTAAACATGAATGCATACGAATGACATAGAGGCTGAAACATAAGACTTGAACTCACACAGGGGACTTAGAATTGGTACCTTAGGCTTGGGTGGAGTGGAAAAGGTAAGGATACCGCATTTGCATGTCTTCTTCGGCCTCCCAAGTAGCATTTTCGATTTGTTGGTTTTTCCAAAGGACCGTAACGGACACCACCTCCTTGTTCCTCCATATCTTCACTTTTCTATTAAAGATATGAATTGGAACCTCATCATAAGTCAAGTTATCCTCAACAATACCCACAAGATCAAGAGGTACAATAGCATTAGGATCACCAACACATTTTCTCAACATAGAGACATGGAACACTGGGTGAACCAAATTCATTTCGCTAGGCAACTTCAACTCATAAGCTACCTTGCCAACCCTCTTCAAGACCTCATAAGGACCAACATATCTTTGACTCAACTTCCCAGTTTTACCAAAACAAACCACATCTTTCATTGGGGAAACCTTCAAATAAACCTAATAAACCACTTCAAATTCGAGGTCTCTTCTTCTCACATTGGCATAGGATTTTTGATGACTTTGGGCCGTCTTCAATCTCTTTCTAATCATCCAAACCTTCTCAAGAGCCTCCATAACAAGATCTAGTCGCAACAAAGCCACCTCTCTGATCTCAAACTAACCAACCAGTGATCTACAACGTCTCCCATAAAGAGCCTCAAAAGGAGCCATACTGATGCTAGAGCGGTAGCTATTATTGTAGGCAAACTCAATCAAAGGAAGATGATCATCCCAACTACCCCGCAACTGTAATATGCCTTAAGCATATCTTCATGGGTTTGAATTATTCTTTCGGCTTGGGCATCCGTTTGAGGGTGGAAGGCCATACTAAGGTGAACTTTTGTACCAAGACCCCTTTGAAAAGACCTCCAAAAGTGTGAAGTGAATTGTGAACCATGATCCAATATGATGGACAAAGGAATTCCATGCTACCTTACCAACTCATGTATATACAACCTTGCATACTCTTCGGCCCCATATGTGGTCTTAATCGGTAGAAAGTGATCCGATTTTGTCATCCTATCAACCACCACCAAAATGGAATCAAAACCTTTTCTAGTTTTGGGCAACCCAACCACAAAATCCATAGTAATCACCTCCCACTTCCAAGTAGGAATCTCTGTGTGTTGGGTTAGGCAACCTGACCTTTGATGTTCGGCTTTGACTTGTTGACAACTATGGCAACCGAAAATGAACTTGGTAATGTCCCTCTTCATGCCTCCCTACCAATACACATCTCTCAAGTCTCTATACATTTTGGTGGAACTGGGTGGATAAAATAAGAAGAATTATTATGGGCCTCATCAAGAATCATCTCCCTCAAACCATCAACAATAGGCACAAACAACCTACCTTGGTACCTAAGGGCACCATCTCCCCCTTGGGAGAAAACCTCTACCTTGCTCTCTTTCACCAAGGCCTTCAGTTCAAGCATGGAGGAGTGAAGATCTTGTTTTGCTATCACCTCATCAACCAATGAAGACTTTGACCCATCAACAATAATCACACCATCATCACCAAAACCTCTTCCAACATAACCCCTAATCTAGCCAATTAGTGTACCTCCCTAGCCATCTCCCTATCACCACCATCAACATGGACTAAGCTACCCATAGATACCCTACTCAAAGCATCTACCACCATATTTTCCTTAACCAGATGATAGTGCAAACTCATTTGTAGTCTTCAAGAAGTTCTAACCACCTCCTTTGCCTCAAGTTGAGATCCCTTTGTTTTTAATGTTTTCTACTTCATTCATGATGTATTCCATGTCAATGAGGGGCTAAGCCTATAGCTCTTAACTTTTGACATGTACGAATGATTTCTTTCAATTATTCCTATGTTATTTATATCTATATTTCGAGGTCTGGTCAACTAGGGAGTAAATTTGTTGTTCACTCTAGATTCGAGAGATGTTGGAGTGGATGGAACACAATGGCATATGGAGCTTGTTCAATACTAGGAAACTAGGTTGATTCATGTGAGGGAGACCTGTGACAACTACCTTTACACCTTGGTTTGTTCACATATGGGAAGATAGCTTTAATGTATTTTTATTGGTTTGTCTATCCCCGCTCAACGATGTAGTTAGGCAGCCAACAACGGTAGGCCTACAGAGGTGTGCAACCCTGTTTAGGTATATTAAACCCTATGAATCAATAATCAGGAAGCCAGAGATAGCTACACATGGTATAGAATAGACAGAGTCATAAAGGTTACAACCTTAGATTTTGCACCTTTAATTGATATCTTAAGTGAAAGTCATCTTAGTTAGTAAAAGTTATTTATTTTCCATAAAACATTAACTCTTTTTCCTAAAAGCATCATAGATGTGATAAATGAGAGAAAGAACAAATTATATTCAAATCCCTATGGTTCGACAACCCGGCTCCTTACTCAGGACCACTGTGTTACTTGTGAGACCGCGCACACTTGCGTTTGCTAGGGAAGCAACAAGTTTTTGGCGCTGTTGCCGGGGATCTTGAAATGAATTTGATCATAATCAAAGTTATCTTGTTTTGTGGTGATCACTATGTTTGATCTTAGCATTGTTTCTATGCAGGAAACGAGTTCTAAACTGCAAGATCAGGACTCTTGTTTTCATCAATCAAAGAGAAGAGCGGGAGTTTTTTTTGAAACACCACCAATTGAACTGGTTGAGCTGGAGGATCAAGCGGACAATAAGGTGGAGGTTGATCCTATTGTAGAAAACATGGAAAACAACAACCTACCTGCACTAGTAGCACCGGCTGCTGATGCAGCACCAACACCAAGGCCATTACGGGACATAGCAATCCCAAGAACTACAAATGTCATGAGCTGTTTTGTCAAACCTTAGCCTGGTGGCCGGTGGGAGACCAAACAGAACATGGTCCAGTTGCTACACTCTACAGGGCAATTCACTGGGCTTCCTCATGAAGACCCACAAGTCCATCTTCAGAATTTTCTTGATATCGCCGATACTTTCATTCCCACGGGGGTGAATGTGACCACGTGAGGATGAATTTGTTTCCCTTTTCACTGTTGGGGGAAGCCCGAAGGTGGTTAGAAATTGAGCCACCTAATTTCATAGCATCCTTGGATGATTTGGCTTGAAAATTTCTCAGCAGATTCTTCTCATTGGGAAAGATAACCAAGCTAAGAAGCGAGATCCTCGGTTTCAAGCAGAGGACTGGCGAAACTCTATATCAGGCATAGGACAGGTTCAACAATTTATTGATAAATTGCTCGCACCATTTCCAAGCTAATGAGGTATAGGTTCATACCTTCATTGAAAGGTTGGAACGCAATACCAAGATTCTTATTGATTTAGCTGCAGAAGGTCAAGTGTTGGAGAAGACATATGATGAATTATATGCTCTTCTAAATAGAATTGCGCAGGGCAGCCCAGAATGGAATGAAGGATCTAGCAGACCATCAGCGTAGAAAAAAATTGGGGTCTGGAAATTGATGCTACAACCAGCTTGCAAGCCCAAATGTCACCGATAAAGGACATGATAACCACAAACTTCAACAACCTTGTGTTGGGTCTAAAGCAACATATTCTATTGTCAGAAGGTCAACAACAGCAAACCCCTATGAATATGGTACAACAGCAGCCGTCAGGTTGGTGTGATATGTGTGGGGGAGGAGATCATACGGCTAAATCTTGCGGATCCAATCTTGAGGCAGTAAACTTTGTGGGAAATGCTAACAGGGGAGGCCATCAAGGATTCGGGAACACCTACAACCCGAATTGGAGGAAACACCCAAACTTTTCATGGGGTGGTAATCAGCAGAATCATGGGCCACCACAGCAAAGACCACAAAGTGGCAATGCATATCAGAATCAGCCGGTCCAACAGCCTACAAGACAGGCTAATCCGAGTACCATGACTGATAGTGAGGTGCTGAGACAGATCTTAGCCAACCACAATAGGCAAGAAGAAGAAATCAAAAGGAACAAACAAGATTTGTTGAACAAAAAAGGCAGTTGGGAAAGTTGGCCACTTCAATAAATTCTAGGCCTCAAGGGGTTTGCTAGGCAACACTGATCCCAACCCAAAACAAGTGAATACAGTTAGTACACGAAGCGGGAGGCCATTAACGAAATTAGTTTCCAAGAAGAAAACAAGGGAGGACCAAAATACTATGCAGAATAATGAGGCTGGCAATCCCAGCCCAAGTACTTATGGAACCTCACCATTACCAAAACCTCCTCCTTTGTTCCCACAAAAGCTCAAGAAGAAGAAAGAGGATCACTATTTTCAGAAATTCATTAGGCTGCTGAAACAGGTACAAATTAACTTACCTTTTATTGATGTGTTGCAGGTGATCCCAAAATATGCTAAGTACGTCAAGGACATCGTGGGTAATAAGACCAAATAGGCTGAGTATGAAATTGTGGCATTGACAGAGACATGTACCTCCAAGATTCTCAACAAATCACACTTTCCCGCCAAACTAAAAGATCTAGGAAGCTTCACTGTGCAAGTAACTATTGGGAGCCATCTGAATGTAAGGGGCTTGTGTGATCTTAGGGATAGCATAAATGTCATTCCCACATCTCTATTCTTACAACTGGGGCTGGGAAGGCCGAAGCCCACAACTGTTATATTGCATCTGATCGATCGGTCAGTGGCAAAGGCCGGATGGAGTGATAGAGGACGTCTTAGTCCAAGTGGGGTCGCTCATCTTCCCTATGGACTTCGTCATCCTAGATTTTGAGCTTGATCAAGAGATTCCATTTATACTTGGGTGGCCATTCTTGGCTACAGCAGGGGCATTGAATGATGTCGCAGTAGGGAGGCTCACTATGCGAGCCCATGATAAGGTATAAGTGTTTGATGTCTACAAGCCAATGAAGCTACCAGCTGCGTATGAGGATTTAGCAGCCATCACAGTGATAGAGACTGTAGTAGCGGCAAGCAAGTGGAGATTGAAGACCCACTAGCTAGGGTACTGTTAAATCTAGGGCTAGTGGGTGATGCAGAAGCCAGAGAAATCGAAAGTGTGTTGAATGCTCATAATATAAGCATGTTGAAAAAGATGAACGAACCTTTGAACAGGGTGTAGGGACCACCTCCCAGACCCTCAGTGGAAGTAGCTCCTAAGTTGAAGTTGAAGCAGCTACCATCACATCTCAGGCATGAGTTTCTTGGCGAAAATAAAACATTACCTGTAATCATGTTTGGTTCCTTGACTGCAGCCTAGGTAGAAACGACTATTGTGGTGTTTAAAAAACCAAAGAGAGCCATAGGGTGGAAGATGTATGACATCCATGGCATTAGACCAACCCTCTGCATGCAAAAAATATTCATGGAGGAGGGCCATAAACTGGTAGCTCAATCGCAGAGGAGGCTTAACTTGATCATGAAGGAGCTTGTGAAAAAGGAACTGATAAAGTGGCTGGATATAGGGATCATCTTCCCCATATCAGACAGCAAATGGGTAAGCCCCATTCAATGTGTTCCCAAGAAGGGCGGGATGACAGTTGTCACAATTGAGAAAAATGAACTGACTTCGACAAGGACGGTGACGGGGTGGTGAATATGCATGGATTATAGGAAATTGAATGATACCACCAGGAAAGATCATTACCCCGTGCCTTTCATTGACCAGATGTTTGATCGACTTGCTGAGCAAGAGTATTATTGCTTCCCGGATGGGTACTCGGGGTGCAACCAGATCACCATTGCACCCGAAGACAAGGAAAAGACAAATTTCACATGGCCATATGGGACGTATGCCTTCAGGCGAATGCCCTTTAGGTTGTGCAATGCACCAGCCACAAAGTGTCCAAGAAAGGGTTGGAAGTTGATAGTGCCAAGATAGAAGTGATCGACAAGCTATCCACCAGTTTCAGTTAAAGTAGTCTGGAGCTTTCTGGGACATGCGGGGTTCTACCAAAGGTTTATTAAAGACTTCTTCTCTAATCGATTAACTTGCAATAATACCTATGGCTTCCCCCAACTGAACCAGGTCTCTATGAGTAGGACTACGACCATAACATAATTGACAAATCCAAGTCGCGAAACCATTATTGCACCTTATTAGAGAAAGAGGTACCTTTCACTTTGAAGAATCTTGTTTGCTGGCATTTGAAACACTAAAGAAGAAGTTGGTGGAGGCTCCGATCTTGGTAGCACCTGATTAGGATCTCCCGTTTGAGCTAATGTGTGATGCCAATGATACAACAGTGGGGGCAATATTGGGGTAGTGCAGATATAAAGTTTTTCGTTCCATATAATATGCCAGCTAGACCTTGGAAGCAACGCAAGGCAACTATATAGTTATTGAAAAGGAAATGCTGGCACTAGTGTATGCAACGAATAAGTTTAGAGCTTATTTGGTAGGGACACAAGTGGTGGTGTTCACAGACCATGCGGTGGTGAAGTATTTGTTCAACAAGAAGGATGCCAAGCCTCGCTTGATTAGACGAGTCTTATTGCTCCAAGAGTTTCACATCGAGATCAGAGATCGAAAGAGGAGTGAAAAACAGGTTGCTGATCATAATCTTGTCTGGAGACTGATGCTCACATAGGTGAGCAACCAGGAATTAGGGAAGAGTTTCCAGACGAGCATTTATTAGCCATTGAGGTTGAACAACTACCATGGTATGCTAATATTGTTAACTATTTGGTAGTTGGTCCGTTCCCACCTGAGGAAACCTACCAACAGAAGAAAAGGTTGGCCCATGATGCTAGAGCTTATATCTAGGATGAGCCATACTTGTTAAAACAGGAAAAGGATCACATGGTATGGAGTTGTGTTCCAGATGCATAGATGAGGCAGATC
Source organism: Solanum medicagineum (assembly GCA_026153255.1). Lineage (NCBI taxonomy): Eukaryota > Viridiplantae > Streptophyta > Magnoliopsida > Solanales > Solanaceae > Solanum > Solanum medicagineum. Next base: position 27,235 of record JAPFFP010080520.1, on the reverse strand, counting down.
CTAGAGAGATGTCATGCCTCCCCATACGGGGGATATCACGGTGGTTATCAGACAGCAAATAAGGTAATGCAATTAGGTTTCTTCTAGCCAACCCTGTTCAGAGATGCTACTCAGTTTTCCAGAGCCTGTGATGCATGTCAGAAAATAGGAGCTATATCTTGGAGGCATGAGATGTCCCTAAACAACATTCTCGAAGTGGAACTCTTTGATGTTTGGGGCATCAATTTCATGGGATCATTTCCACCTTCCTTCGGGTGTCACTATATTCTGGTAGCTGTGGACTATGGTTCCAAATGGGTAGAAGAAGCAACCCTTCCTACAAATGACGCGAAGGTAAGCAAGTTACTTAAAAAGAATATCTTTACACGGTTTGAGACTCCAAGAGCCATTATCATCAGAAAAAATGATGGCGGTACCTACTTTTTGAACCAAACCATGAAGAACTTGATGGCCAAATATGGGATTAGGCAAAAAGTAGCCACATCATATCACCCACAAACTAGCGGGTAAGTGGGGTCACAACATGTTACTTACAAATTAGTGGGCAAGTTGAGGTATCTAACTAGGAAGTCAAGCAAATATTGCAGAAAACCATAAATGCCAGCTGGAAGGATTGGGCAGAGAAGTTGGATGAAGCGCTGTGGGCCTAGAGAACTGCATACAAGATCCTGATAGGTATATATACTTATAGGCTAATGTATGGAAAAGCCTATCATCTGCCCATAGAGCTCGAGCATCAAGCATATTAGGCAATGAAGAAGCTAAATCTTGACCTTGAGCTTGCGAGAAGGAGGAGAATTGAGCAACTGGAGGAGTTGGATGAATTCTGGCTCTAATCGTACAAAAATTCTAAGCTCTATAAGGAGTGGACAAAGAAGTGGCACGATCGACACATAATCAAGCAGAACTTTGAGCCGGGCCAACAGGTATTGCTATTCAACTCACGTCTTAAGTTGTTTCCAGGAAAATTGAGGTCTAAATGGAGCAGAGCATATGTGGTGGGAGCGACCACACCTCATGTTACAGTGGTGCTAAAAGACGTGACCACGAACCAAACCTTTTTGGTGAATTGTCAACGGGTCAAGCACTAATATGGTGTGGACGCAAATGAAATAGTGGAGGTCATTGAGATGGCCAAGGATGAATGAGCATAACATGAGTCGTGCCGTGACATTAAATTAGACGCTGTACGGGAGGCAACCCATGGTGAGGTAACGTAGTTGTGTTTTATTGTCCTATCTTTCTTTCAAAAAATTAAACAGAAAAACAATTTAGACAAATAAGTGTGTCCCGTATAAAAGAGTAGATAAATTCGCACAAGTGTTTGTCTGCGATGCCTTTGCATCGCGGATCCTGCACTAGAGTGTGTCAAATCTTCAGTCCTCAAGTACCTACTATCATAAAACAACCAGCAGTGGGCACGGAAAACGAAATCTGCAGGACCTGGCCTCACTGGGAATATTTTGTGTTTTCTGGTTCTAATCCATTGTGTTAGTGTTTTTGAAGTATGTCCACGTGTTCGAGAAATGTTTCAGGGCCTGGAGCTTAACATCAAATGTTCAATGTTGCTCAAAACTGTAAGCATTCACAATGCTACCATGATGCGGGACCCATCAGGGATGCCTACTATTTCTAACCCCAGGTTTAAATGTCACTATGTATGGGTACGCATTCAGTCTGCATCGCGGGTCAAATGCATACCCTCTCTATTTCTACGCTCATGTAAGAAAATTTTGTTAAGTGTGCATTCGCGTTGCGTCCACATAGCGGAGCAAACACGAATGCTTATTGTTTCTTCAGTCACAAACAATTTCACTCACTCTTTATTGCTTTCACGATGCGAAGCAAAAAGGAACAGTACAAAAATTGTCGACTCAGACGTGGCCCCCACCTCTTTAAATCCCCCCACCATTTCACATGGTAATTTTCCCTTTTAATTCTACAACCCCGATGCCAACCCTTATTTTCTTCCCCCTCTCTTCTCCTTTCCTTCTTCTTCGCCACTTGCCCCCCTTCCCCACATAATTTCAAACACCATCGCGATGCACACCACCGGATCATGATCTACACATGAGCTCGCATACTCTCAAAGCAAGGTACGTTCTCTTAACTTTAATTTCGTTTGATTTTATGTGTATTGCTCGAATTTGTGCGTATCCTCTGTGAAATTGTAAAGGAGTAGAGTGAGTCTTCCTTGTTCTTGTGGGATTCATGTATGTAGGTGGGTATGGTGATGATTGACTATGCTTGGGGGCAAGGTTGGGGTTGATTTGAAGGGGGGAAAACCCTAGGTTGAGATTTCCGCTCAAAATTGAAAAACAATTTGGGATAATGTGTTCTTGCCCATGTTGTATAGTTCTATGAATATTTTTTATATTGGCATGGGCCAACTATGCATGTGTGGGGGCACAATTTAAATAGGGTGATTATGGGGTGTGCTTGAAACTATCTAAAAAGGAGCGATGAAGGAGTCTTCTACACACTTCGCCTCAATATAGAAATAGATTGGTGTTTATGAAAATGGTTTAACCCTTATGTGTGAGATTGGGGAGTTTTTTGTTAACCATTGACTTGAATGTGAAGTGATATTCTTCTAACTATCAACTGTGATGTGGGGGCATGAAGTGGGGCAGTGATATAGCCCTTATGTCTTGGGGAAGTTTGAGCACCCTTGCCATATGGCCTTGAGTTTAAGTATAGGGTCTTAAATTTGAGTAAACCACTAACTTTCACTTTTGTTTCGCAGGTAATATGTCTTCTAGTGCATGCCGAGGTGTATCGTCAAGCAGGCCCAGAGCCATAACATAAGGAAATGGCCACGAGATATCCCGAATGTGCCCAAGGACACTAAGAGGGTCAAAAACCTTGATATGGGGCCAATGTTATTAACAAAGAAGAAAGAAGGTAGTACCAGTCTCATGATGAGACAAAGTACTACCCCAATGTCCCTATTTAGGTAGAGTCCCTTCGGGACGAGTTCCCCAAATTCTAAACTAGCAATCAATTGAGTTTGGAGTTCTTGTTCTGACCGCCTATGCCTTGCAATCTGTGCTTGGTCTAGGAGTTCTACCCCAATATGAGTGAGGAACTATAGTCCCAAAATGGCGATTGCTCATGGATTGGAGGTCAATTTCTCAACGCTGGCCATCAACCGAATTCTCGAGTTGTCCTATCGCCTTCCCTACCAAGACATCAGGCATGCCATATCTGGGCGTAGGTCCACAGCATCATAGGTCCGACATGATGAGCGGGGCTATCACCTCTCTTTTTCTTTTGCTCACATGTCTAGGGAGGCTAGAGTCATGGTGAAGATCGTGATACATTCTTTCTTTCCATGGCAACACTTCACCGATGTGACAAGGGATAGAGTATGCCCCACCTATGCAATCATGAACGTCATGCAATTAAACTATGGAGCAATCTACAGACTATCAATGCGGAAGGCCAAGACCCATAAAGGTCGTAGGTCTTTTGGGGGCCTTATTACTACTTTGTGTTGTGACGCAGGTGTCCCCGAGGAGGAGGCAAACTACTGTCTAGTCATTTAGGCCTCCCCTATGTTGCTACCAATATCAAGGGGAAGGACATACACATGGGCCCGGTCCTTACTATAATGGAGAGGGCCTACCGGAACAAGTTGATTATGGGTCATATGTACGACCTTGAGATGCTGAAATATCGAACTGACGATCGGCCTTCTACTAGGGAAAAATTACAAGAGATTGAGGTGGAAAACTTGTTAAAAGATCATGCCAAAGGCGTGCTACACATTGGACCTCGGTTCACGGAGTCAGTGATGATGACATTCCTATGGGCCTAGGGAGGAGCACGAGGACGAGGATGATGAAGAGGTTGAGGAGGATGGCATAGCTGATGCACCTCCGGTGTATGTAGGTAGTGAGCCCATCCTACCAGGTCCTGGAGATGCTTGAGCACCATAGTCCCCATCTTGCATGGTATGTATGGTTAGCACTGAGGGTAGTGCTACATTTAAGTGTGGGGTGGGACTTCTTTTTTGTGTGATGATGCTTTTATTTGTCTATTTATGGCATGTATTAAGACAATGTGTTTTATTTTTGTTTTTTTTATGTTTGGACATCTTTTAATTTTATTAGGTCTGTAAATATTGGCTAACTACTACTATGATGCATGGATGCTTGTCTGTTGATAATTTGGGGAATGGATTAGATTATTGGTAGTTGTATGCTTGTTGATATTAGCTGTGTGTTAGTCATAGTTGAGTGATGGGGGCCCTATGATGGATGGATGATGACCGTCCTAAGGGCATTCATCAAATCGAATTCATATAGAGTGTGGCAGTATGTAAACAAGGCATCGAGCGTGAACCTTTGAACATAGTTAAGGGTGAGGGTATGAACCTTGTGAATGACTAGTGTATGCATGCTTAATTAGATGAATTCATGGGAATACAACAATAGGAACTCTGGTGCTAACCTTGTGATGAGAATATGCCATGTCGGAGTGAGTAAATTGTGAATCTTGGTTGTGATAGGTTCGAGAACTTGCCCTGTATGTAGAGTAGACTTGAGAGGAATTGAAAATAAAGGAAATGATCTATGCATTTTGTTGAATGACAGAATCAATCCTAGTTTGCCCTATTAAGCCTTACCCTATTCTTTGTCTAACCACATTCCAAACCTAATCCCTTTTTCTTGATGAATTACCCAATTTTGATTCTAATTCCCTAACGCTTGAGCACGGTGAATAAGAAAAGAGGTAATGAGAGTTGACACCCGAGAGTATGTAAAAAAAAACCCAAGTAGTGTAGAAAGAGTCTCCCAAAATAGTAGGGGTCGTGTTGCTTCCGCATCGCAGAGCATTCGCGGATGCACACTATTTTGGGCTTTAAATTTACCAGTTTATATAGTGCTAGTCTGTGATGCCTCCGCGTCATGGACCTTTCGATCATGCGCACTGGATATATTAAAAAAATCTTTTAATTATTTCCTTTTTCTTAGTCTGTGTTTATTAGGGTATCCACTTGTTTATAGGGGGTTATGTTGTCGTCAGATTAAATAGATGGGAGTATTCACAATGTTAAACCAAGGAGGGTAACGAAGGGTTTTGATTCAAGAAGGGCATGAGAAGAGGTGCAGTGGGTGCCACGAGCGCGTGGGAATTGAACCATGTCAGCCATATCCATAAATGTATCCAACCTACCCGTAACCTACATTACAACCAAATAAAGACCTACGTGATCCTCTAAGGAAAATTCCAACTAGGTCTATGTTTACATTGAGGGCAAGCTTATGGAATCCTGAAACAATTTGAGACATCTTTTCTGAGTGTGAGAGTTGTTTGTATACCCAATCTTGATCGTTTAGCTAGATTTGTAATGATGTGCATGTGTAATTCTTCTTGGTGAGGTAACATGATCATTCAGGGTTTAGAACTAGATTAACTGTTAAATATTTTGCATGAGTCCGCATGTATACAGGAGTGTAAGGAGCAGATGGTTTGAGCACGAGGCATCGGAAGTGTTCACTGTGATTCATAGAGTTAGATCTCAAATGGTTGGTGTGCATACTGCCATAGAGAGTCTCATGCATGTGTAGTGGTTTTACCGAGGATGGACAAAACTCTAAGTGTGGGGTGGTGATCTTAGGCGTATTTATACGCCTAATTAGCCACTAATGCCCGTAGATAGGGTAAGTTTAGAGGGAAAATTAATAGAATCTAGGTGTGTAAGTGTCATTTTTTCTTATTTTGCTGATGTAGGGCCAAGTGCGCTTGTTTGTTGTGTTTATGTAGGATTTTTCTTTGATTGGAGAGCTCGGGGTTAAACCCTGATTCGATGGAAGAGCACAGCCAGGAACGTGAAGGACAAAAATCAGTAGAAGCAGCCAAAAGACCATTAATCCACTTGGCAGACCTAGGAGAATGGTTGCAAAAGCTGAAAAAGATGCGAAACCCAAGGAGATGTCTGGTCCGCGTCGTGGACCTGTTAAAAAATATGCAGCATTGTCCAGTCAGAAATGTTAAGCAGAAATCCAGAAAAAACAAGGGGTCAGCGTTGCAGACCTGAGGACTCGACACGAAAAAGTCGAAAAATGGGATTTTTATTTCTCTCTCTTAGACTTTAGGTTGAGACATTAGTTCCCACGCAAGAACTTGAGAGAGAGGCGACGGAGAACACTTTTCCATCGTGCTTTGTTTAGTTTAATCTTTAGATTTTTGTTTTTAATGTTTTCCAGTTCATTCATGATGTATTCCATGTCCATGAGTGGCTAATCCTATAGTTCTTAACTTTTGACATCTATGAATGGTTTCTTTTGATTATTCCTATGTTATTTATATCTATACTTCAAAGTCTACCCAACTAGGGAGTAAATTTATTGTTCTCTCTGGATTGGAGAGATGTTGGAGTGAATAGAATATAATGGCATAGGGAGGTTGTTCAATACTAGGAAACTAGGTTGATTCGTGTAAGGGAGACTTGTGACAACTACCCTTACACCTTGCTTGGTTCATATACGGGAAGATAGCTTTAATGCATTTTTATTGGTCTGTCATCCCCGCTCAATGATGTAGTTAGGCAGTCAATAAATGTAGGCCAGCAAAGGTGTGCGACCCTATTCATGTATATTAAGCCCCATGAAATAATATTCTGTAAACCAGAGATAACTAGATACAGTATAGACTAGATAGAGTCATAAAGGTTACAACCCTGGAATTGCACCTTTAATTGATATCTTGCGTGAAAGTCATCTTAGTTAGTAGAAGTTTTTATTTTATAATTTATTTTCCATAAAACATTAACTGTTTTTCCTAAAAGCATCATAGACGTGATAACTGAGAGAAAGTACGAAGTATATTCGAATCCCTTGGGTTCGACGACTCGGCTCCTTACTCAAGACCACTGTATTACTTGTGAGACCACGTACCTTGCGTGTGCTAGGGCAACAACAAAGAATAAGCTATGACCATACCATTTTGCATCAACATACAACCCAAACCAACCTGAGAAACATCACAATACACCACAAAATCCCTTAAGCCCATTTGGTAGTGACAATATAGGAGCGGACAGAAGCTTGTCTTTCAATGTTTGGAAGCTCCTCTCACACTTATCATTCCACACAAATTTAACCTTCTTTTGTGTCAATTTTGTCACAGCGGAAGCAATGGAGGAGAACCCATTCACAAACCTTCTATAATAACTCACTAAGCCCAAGAAGATCCTAATATCCGATGGGGTCAATGGTCTAGGCCAATATCTAATCACATCGGTTTTCTTAGGATCCACTTTTATACCATCCCTCGACACCACATGATCCATGAATGCAACCTCCTTCAACAAAAATTCACACTTGTCATATTTGGCGTACAATTTCTCATCCTTCAATCTTTGCAACACAACCCTCAAATGCCCCATATGCTCCTCCCTACTATGTGAATAGGTCAAAATATCATCAATAAAGACCACAACAAAGGAATCAAGGTAAGGTTTGAAGACCTTATTCATTAGGTCCATGAAGACGGCCGGTGCAATGGTCAACCCAAACGGCATCACAACAAACTCAAAATGCCCATATCTAGTTCAGAAGGTCGTCTTAGGAATATCACACTCCCTCACCCTCACTTAATGATACCCGGACTAAAGATCAATCTTAGAGAAGAAGCTAGCCCTTTGCAATTGGTCAAACAAGGCATTAATCCTTAGAAGGGGATATCTATTCTTGAGGTGAACCTATTGAGTTGTCGGTAGTAAATGCACATTCTAAGTGACCCATCCTTCTTCTTTAGAAACAACACCGAAGCTCCCCAAGGTGATTGACTAGGTATAGTAAATCCCTTCTCCAACAAATCTTCCAATTGTTCCTTTAACTCTTTCAACTCCACCGAGGCCATACGGTAAGGGCAAATGGAGATAGATTGAGTATCAGGAAGGAGATCTATGCCAAAATCTATTACCTTTTTGGGAGGGACACCGGGAAGGTAATTTGGGAAGATATCAAGAAACTCATTTGAAATCGAGACCAACTCAATGGAAGGTACTTTGGACTCCACATCTTTTAACCCCCACAGGATGATACAAACACCCCTTAGAAACCAACTTATGGGCTTTAACGCATGAAATGAATCTACCATTAACCACAACATCTTAAATTTCCCACTCAAGGACGGGTTCATTAGGGAATTGAAACTTGACCATGCGGGTTCTACAATCACTAGAAGCATAGTAGGCATGCAACAAATCCATCCCGAGAATGACATCAAAATCTACAATGTCTAATTCAACAAGATCACAAGGCAACAACTTATGCAAAATACAAATAGGATAACTCCTATAAGCTTTCCTAGCAACAATAGAGGCACCAATAGGAGTAGATACTTCATATGACTCATGCAACAACTTGGGGTCGACGTGGAAATTTTTAGCAACAAAAGGGGTAGTAAAGGAAAGAGTGGCACCTGGATCAATCAAAGCATATACATCAAAGTCAAAGATTTTCAACATACCGGTAACAACATCGGGGACCTCACCAACCCCTTGCCTCCCATGTACTGCAAAAAATCGATTGTGCCTTGGGGCACCACCTTGAGGACCACCTCTACCCAATGGAACCACATTTGCACCCGGACCTTGCCACAATTTATTGGACAATCTATCTTCTTGTGACCAAAGCTCCCCACACCCAAAGCATGTATTAGAACCCTCCAAACACGGGCCATTATGACTCTTCCCACATCTAAGGCACACATCCATGGGAGCCACACCACCAACACCTTGAGACCTAGGGAAATCATTAGTGAACCCCCTATTAGTAGCATGAGAAGGCCATTGGCCTTGATGAAACCTAGTACCCTTTTGGAATTTACCCTCAAATCAGGCCCTCTTGGCCTCACACCCCTTCTCATCCTCAATTTCTCCTCCTCCATTTGCTCTTCGTAGGTCATCAATCGAGACAAATCCATGTCACTAATTATCATGGCGGACCGACATTCTTCACTTACTAAGTCGGAGACCCCCATCACAAATTTATTCATCCTACATCTAGGATCGGCCACCAGATGAGGAGCATACTGTGAAAGTTGATTAAACTTGAGGCCATACTCCCTCACACTCATAACACCTTGTTTCAAGTTCATAAATTCTACCAACTTTTCTTCCCTAAGCTCAAGAAGGAAAAATCAATTAAGAAAAGCCAATTTGAACCCCTCCCAAAGCACCACATTACCAATTCCCTTTTCACCTTTCCATTGATCACACCATGTTCGGGCTACCCCTTTGAGTTGGTACGCCGCCAACTCCACTTTTTTATTTGGCCCAACATCTATGGTATTCAAGATTTTGTAGACCTTATTAATGAACTCTTGTGGATCTTCATCCACCTTTGACCCATAGAAAATCGGGGGATTCATCCTCATGATTTCCCTTACCCTATCCCCTGGGGTATTAGCATGAGGGCCTAGGGCCCCTTGATAGACTTGGTTAGCCACCACTTGGGCAAGCATAGTAAGAGCATCCCGGAGCTCACCATTAGTAGGTTAATCCTTGGGAGTTTAGGCCCGTCTTCCTCTAGTGTTTGACATAATCTATCATAGAAAAGAACAATTGTTGGGGTGGAAAAGCTTACCACTACTATATAACACGACTTAGAACATGAAGAAGGAAAACATTTCCTAAAACGTCTCATAGCCATGTATTCATAGTCATGGCGCGCTTCACAATCATGAATAGGACTCTAATCAACGCGGTGTTTGGAATCCAAGGATCTATCAACCTAGTGTTCTAATACCAAGTTTGTCATGACCCAACCCTAGTGCCTAGACGTGACACGACACAAGGGAAACCCAAAGGGGACCACAAGCAAGCCTCTTAAAACATCATTACACATCCTTGGTCGTGGAAGCAATAAAAGCTAGCACCAATAGATAATAAAGTGGGGCAATTGGGGCTAAGGGAAAGCACTTTCATATCATAGATATCAAGAACAATAGAGCCAAGGCTATTAACATAGATACATAGCATGTCCAACAAACACCTCCAATACATAAATAAGAGTGAGGGCCAAGACAAAGCAACTGGGATCACCCTCATAGTTGAAATAGACAATAAAAAAGAATGTCTCAATACATAATAATAGCAACATAGACTAAGGAGTCACCACAAGCTTGAGTAGTATCGAACTAGCCACGTGGAGAAGGAGGATGATCAACTTGAGCACCGGTCCCTATATAGTGATATCATGTAGGCAAGAGTATGCGTTAGTATGTTTAAATGTACTAAGTATGTAGGATATAATACAACAAGAGATAGACATCATAATCTAAATGCATAACAATAGCCATAAATTAAATATAACAATATGATACGCATGCTCAATGCTAAAGTAAAACATGCTTAAAAAGTGATGATCATATAATATATCATATCAATAGAATAGAACAATCTAGATTTCCAAAGTACAAAGCCCTTGGTTGGTTAGTGATGATGTCGCCCCACCACTTCGGTGAAGTACTAACCCTTCACTCGGTTGGTGATGATGTCGCCCCATCACCTAGGTGGTGAATTACTAACCCTTTACTTAGTTGATGAGTGCAAACCCCTAACTCGGTTAGTGATGATGCAGCCTATTACTAGGTGGTGAAGTACTGACCCTTCACTCAGTTGATGAGTATAAACCCCCACCTCGATTATCCGGGTCCTAGACCCCCCGGATTGGGCATGGTCTAATGCAATATTTTATGTAGGATTTATCATATACATAAGCTTATTTCATCATCGTAACATCAATCATATCATAGCTTATGCTCTGGACCTTCAATTCCTCAAGAAACCATAACCGGACATTTTAAAAAACACTTAAAGAGTGTGAAATGGTTGTATAAAACCATGCAATTTAGAGATAAAATCATCTAAGAAAATCCCATGTAAAATCCTCAATCAACACCTTTAAACATCCTCAAGCAATATACATCAAAATCCCTCATCAGAACTTACATTAGATCCAAGATTTATAGCTCAAAACATAGCAAAATAGTCACATCTTTACATAGCTTTAACATAGTTCATAGACATGTTCATAATAGTAAACCCATTTGTAAAATTAACTTTAAATCACATAAATTGAGTAAAAAGAAGATTAGTGCACCATGATTAAAGCACGGAATGGCTAAAATCTACATATCTTAGCCTTGAAGAAGCTCTTGATGAAGATTAAAAATGGAGACTTGAAGCTTGAAGGAAATCCTTAGTTTTGGTTGACGGTTTTGATACTTGAATTTTGGAGTGAAAATATGGCAATGTATTTGAGTGAGTATTGGGAAATGTTTAGGATGATATGAGTATCTGTTTTTATTCCTAAACAATAATAGATGAAAGTATAGGTAAAAACACAGTTGGGAACACTTAGGCCCAAGACCCAAAAGCCTTGGACCAAGATAGAAATCACTGGCAACAACATACACAGGTCCGCGTCTGGTCCACGATGCGGACCTATAACGGAGGTCATATTAACACATGTCTGCAACAGCTGCACGTCGCGGATCAATTTTGGATAAGAAAAATTACAAAAATTGATATTTCTAATCATTTTCTCTTAAATCGGGGTTAGAACCTTTACTCCCCAATTTTGATCCCTTGAACAAGAATATGAAGTCAGATTTTCAACACCGCGCATGAATTTTAAGATATATGAAATTCAAAATTCTAGGCATTTCGAGGCATATTTTTGGGCACTTTTTGGGGTTGTTTCAGTGGGTGTGAGGTTGGAAGTGAAGGTAGAGTTGGAGGCTTACCAACTTAAGGGGTGGCCAAACATGGTATACTCAATGGAAGAAGGAAAAGGGGAACAACAATGTGATCCTTTGGGAGGAGTTTAAGGCGCGTTTCTCAACCAATTCTTCCTTGTTAAGCTATGAGAGGCCAAAATGATGGAATTTATGAATTTAAAGCAAGGGTTAATGAGTGTGAGGGAATATTCCCACATGGTCAACCAATTCTCTAAACATGCTCCCCAATTTGTGGCCGATCCAAGGTCTAGGATGAATAAGTTTATGATGGGTGTACCCGAATTAGTGAACAAAGAATATCATGCAGCTATGTTGATAGGTGACATGGACTTGTCCCGCCTCATGATGTATGCCAAACAATTGGAGGGGGAAAAGATGAGGAAGAGAAAGGGTAAGGAGGCCAAGAGGGCCCGTTTCGAAGGAAAGTTCCAAAGTCCCAAATGTGGGGGTGGGGTGGTGCCTTATGCTAGGTTCCCAAGATGTGGGAGATGCCATGATGGCCCATGGTTGAAGGGTACGGATACTTGTTATAGTTGTGGGGAGATGGGTGATAAGGTAAATGGTTTTCCTCGTAAACGCAACAAGGATAAAGGTGGTGATGTTGATCAAGGGGGTGCTCTAAGATGTAATCGGTTCGACGCTCTTCAAAGCAGAGGAGGCGACGAGGTGCCCGATTATGCTACAAGTATATTACAGGCTTTTCTTGATTTTGTTTGTGCTTGCTTTGATCATTTCGGGGGTCACTATTCCTTTCATTATTTCTTTTGTTGCTAGTAAGATTTGGCTATGTGAGTTTACTGTTGCTAAGAAAGCTTATAAGGGTTACTCTATGTTCTTGTGAACATAGAATCTTGTCTTGTGAACTTGGCTTGATAGGTTGGAGGTCTTAGGGTGGTTTTCCTACATGCTTATAATGCTTTCAAAGAGAGTAAGAACCCATAAGGTTGTAAGATGATGGTCAAGGATAGGAAATCTATTTGGTCAACTACAATGGGTTAGTCACTTCTCTAAGCTTGATATTAGGTTCGGGTTTTGTCCCCAAGTGAGGATGAGGGTAGGTGGTATCCTTAGCTATCCTCTCAGACTCGGAGTGTGCATTTTGATTCGTGGTGGAGTTGTCTGGTTGACTTATGCAATGACTATGTTTATTGGTTTCCTGAATAGGGTCTTAAAACCCTACCTTGTCATGCTTATGTGGTTTAAGTAATGGAGTATTGACTTATTTAGAGCTTGCAGATCATTTGAGGGTGATGTTGTGAATTTTGATGAATGTGAGGTTGCTTGCTAATTATAGGAAGTAAGAATCTTCGGGTTGACAAAAAGGGGTGGTTGGAGAACTTCACTGGTTGACTAGGTTGGGAATGATGTTGGGTGAAGTTGTGAATGGGCGTTCACTCCCAAGGGAGGCGATGGTGGCTTTCAGTACCAAGGTGGGCTATGTCTGTATAAGGTTGACAATTAAGCCCAAGGTGTGAGGATCCTTATAGGTAGTTGAGAAGAATCAGTAAGGTGGACTAAGAATTGGAGTTGCCTATGGATATGGATATGGTTCATCTAGTTCTTCATGCATGTAGGTTGAGGAGATGTGTTGGTGACTCAAGTGCTATAGAACTCTTTGAGGTTGTAGGTGCTGTTGAGGATGAGTTGGCTTAGAAGAAGGTCCCGGTGGAGATATTGGATGGATAAGTGGGAAGGTTGCTTAATAAGGATGTAGTTTTTGTCAAGGTCCTTTGGGAGAATCTTCAAGTTGAAAGTGCCACATAGGGAGCCGAGGCAGACATCCAAAAATGATATCCATATCTCTTCCACTCTACTTAAGACTAAAAGTACTAATTTAAGTTCCCCTATATGTTTTCAAGTCTTAAGTTTCGACCCTTTTGTTACTGCATGCATTCATGTTTAAATTGACGATTTTATGGTTATTTTGATATTCATGTTGAGATTTTTTGAAAATCATGTTTAAGTACATTTGTTGCATCCATGCTAGGCTAAAATCTTCATAATTACTTGTGTATGTTTCTTTGACATTCGAGGATGAATGTTCCCAAGGGGGAGATATTGTGACACCCCGTAACTCCATGTTCTTATGTATCTGTGTTTCAAGCTTTATTTGTGTAGCTGGGGAGTATATTAGGATCATGGGAGACTTCTAGTACTTAGACGAGTTCAAAACTTCTCTACAAGTAGAGTTTTGGGTGTCAGTTCATGCAAGGTCAACTTTAAACGAGTATAACTTTTAGCACACTTCGTACTGGATGGCCCACAACATTGAAAACGAAACCCTTTGAGTTAGATTTACAACACACATGTTTTCACCTCATTTTGAGTTTGGATGAATGAGTTGTTACCATTTTTGTGAGAACCTCCACTGTAGTGAAACCACACGGGCAGCTTGACGGGCAGTGGAGCTATGGATGGGCCGTCTGGGCTGTCTTGAGTTGGAAAGGACCATTTTTGGTCTAAGGAGCATGACACGGCTAGTGCCATGGGTTGTGTGGCTTGCCACTGACCGTGTGGTTGGTGGTGGAGTGTGTGCAAGTGAGGAAGGTAAGCATGTGAGGGAGTTTTTGACCAAGTGTTGTGCCACGACCATCTTCACGGGCCGTGGTATGCCTCACAAGCCATTAACCTTGGTGTGGGGTGGCTTGGCCACAATTTTCTTCTCTAAGTGTAGTTGGACGGACCACTACATGGACCGTGTAGCATCACACGGCTCGTGAAAGTAGCCTGTCAATGTGACATTGACGATAACTTTTTGCCATGTGTTCCAATTCCAATTTTTTGGTAAGTCCCACCTCACGGGCACTCTACATGACCCATGGAGTGCCACACGACCAGTGAAGCCTTCAGTAGAGCAACACTTTGCCAATATCTCTTCCATTTCACTAATGACATTTTTGTAAATTTTATTTATTCTAATAATCTTTTTGGACTTGTAATGGTATCTTAACCTCCTAAAAATACCTAAAGCCTATTTCAAAGGATCAAACTCATTACTCTCATCTCAAATATAGTCTCAAATTCTCTGAAGAGCCTCCAACAAAACCCCAATACAAGTTCAAGGAAACTCAAGAACAAGTTTTGGATTCCAAGACCCACTTCCAAGCTCCAAGTCTTTCACAACCTAATTTCAAGAAACTCAAAAGTCTAAGGTATATGGGTTTCAACCATTGGGTCTTTTCACCTAAGGTTCCCAAGCCTCCTTTTTACATGAAATTCATATTTCTAATTTAAGTTACTTATGGGTCTTACTTATTATGAATTTGACTATGAACTGTATTGGGGTTTCATTAAAGTGTGATTGTTTAAGCATGTTTTGAGGTATGGATCTATGATCTATTTTGAGATTTGATGAGGGGTTTCAATGTACATTGCTTGAGGGTATTATCAAGTGTTAGTGATGGTTTTACATTTGACTTTTTTTTGCATGATTTCACCCTTGAATTTTATGGTTTCATATTAGAATTACACACTCGACAATTGTTTATGTCCAATTAAGGTTTGTTGAGTTGTTGAAGGCCTAATGCATGCCATATGAGATAAGTGACTTTATGATGATAAAATTAAATTTTATATTTGTGTTGATTTCTTAAAAAGTATCTATAGTGTTGCAAGTTGACCACACTTTTTGAGGGGGTGCTTTGCCTCAAGCACTATGATGGAGGGTGTGATGTCCATTAACCATGTTGAGGGGTGATACCTTGACCACTATGATGGAGGGTGTGATGTCCGTTATCCATGTTGAGGGGTTGATACGTTGGCCACTATGATGGATGTTGTGATGTCCATTAGCCATGTTGAGGGGTTTACCTTGACCACTATGATGGAGGTTTTGATGTCCATTAACCATGTTGAGGGGTTGATACCTTGACCACTGTGATGGAGGGTGTGATGTCCATTAGCCATGTTAAGGGGTTGATACCTTGACCACTATAATGGAGGGTGTGATGTCCATTAACCATGTTGAGGGGTTGATACCTTGACCACTATGATGGAGGGTGTGATGTCCATCAACCAGTTGAGGGGTTGATACCTTGACCACTATGATGGAGGGTGTGATGTCCATCAACCAATTGAGGGGTTGATACCTCAATCACTATGGATGATAGGGTGTGGCAGTCCATCGTAATATTGGTCTCTTCTTACATATGTAATATGTTCTAAATAAGCATGTTTTACTTCAATCATCATTCATGCATGTCATATTGCTACTATGCTATCCATTACTTATGATGTTGCATTTTGCTTATATTGCCTATCTCTTGTTGCATTGCATCCTACATACTTAGTGTATTCAAACGTATTAACGCATACTCTAGGACTAGAGGATGTTACCATGTAAAAACTGAGCCCCACTTGATCCTCCTCCTCCTCCATGTGGCTAGTACAATTTCTCTCAAAGCAAATTGGTGAGTCCTCAACTCCGAGGACATATGTCTCTTCAGTTTCATGCTATGTATTGACTTTCTCTATATTGGAAACTTATGATTGTGAGGGTGAGCCCGGTGATTATCGTGGCACCCACTCCTATCTATGTAGTAGAGGTGTATTTGGAACCTTATGATATATTAATGCTATACTCTATTGCCTTGTCCTGTTTCTATGGTATTAAAGTTGTCACTTAGCTCCATTTATCCCTATTTACAATCTCTTGTTGTTGTTCAAATGCTTCTGGGACTAAGGATATGTAATGATTTGCTAAGAGCCTTGTTTGGGGTTCCTTCGGATTTCCTATTCATCGTGTCATTTCTAGGACCTAGGCTCGGGTCGTGAGACTTTTACTCATAGATTGGGCTCACAGATAGGCTGACAAAATTTTAATGAAGGGATTTTTGATCATTTTCAACTCGTTTAACTCCAAAAATGAGTCATTTTGACCTCAATAACTTCCCTAACCAACTAAATCCTATCAAAACTATCCTCAAACCTTGTCTAACTCGTTCACTCTAAAAATCTCTCCAAAATTTTTATGTTTTCCCACTCAAGTTGAACCTCTGTTGAAGCTTAGGGATTCAAGTCAATTCACCAAAATTTTTACCATTTCTCTATTGAGGTATATAGGGCTTCATCCATGTACTGATTTCATCCTTGGAGCCCAAATCAAACTATTCTTTTTCTTCAAGTTCAACCATGATTTTTAGGGGTTTTCATGATTTTATTACTGTAGACACTTAACTTTTGACCAAACCTAATTTATCTATCTTTTTAGTACTTAAATATTTATTTATGTTTTTTTCTAAATTGATATTTTTATTTTAACCTTATTTATATTAGGTTTGTTTAAAATATTTGAAAATTACAAAATAGAGTCACATTTTTAGATAAGTTTGTTTTAATGTATTTCCAAAAATATACAGAAATATGATTTTTTTTTTAGATTTTGATAAACTAGATTTTTTTGTTAAAAACTATAAGTTTAGATTGGCTACTCCTAAATTATGGTAGCTTAAAAAATTTTAAAAAAATTCATTCTTATATATATATCTCTTCTTTTATAAGTATTTACACACACACACATATAGATATAGATATAGATATAGGTATAGATAACAAAAGAAAAAAAAAGAAAGAAAAAGAAACCCTAAGAAAAAAAGAAAAAAAAGCCTAAGCCTAACTACACTACACGACACAGACACACACACACTATTTAAAAAAACCTAAAAGTCATGCCCCATCCCTATCTTCACACACATGTACGTTGATTTTAGTTTTTTTTTTTGAAAAAAAAAACTCTTAACTCTCCTTATTTTCCTCAACTCCCACACCCCATATTCCTACTTCAATACAACTTCCTCACCTACTCTCTCTGTATAATAATAAAAGGTGATATTAAAAAGGAAGAAGTTTTTGGGGTATAAGAAAAAAGATTTCAACAAAAGAGCGTAAAAGAGAGAGTTTCAAAAATAGAAAGAGTAGAGTGTTTCACAAAAGAACAATAATCAATCTTCGTTCTTGGAGTTTCTCCTCGATTGTTTCGGTTCGTAGCTTATATGTGTTTGGCATTTACTAGTTCTTGAAAGTTAGTAGATTAGTAGTGTAATTTCGAAAAAAAGTAGCTTTTAAACTCTATCTCATGTTTTGTTTATTCTCGTGATTATGATTTGTTGCAGCATGTTCCTTTGGTTTGTAATTCGATCAAACTTTATTTTTCTTAATATAATTAGTTTTCAATCAAATTGTTTTTATATGATTTTTTTAAGAATTTTAATTTGGCTTTGTTTTTTCTTTAAACAATTTTTTGAGCCTGTTTGCATATTATTTTTTTCTAGCAGTCATTGTATATCAATTTGAATAACTAAATAACTTATGAGTTTGAAGGTTACATTAGTTGACATGTTAAAGTTGGAATAGTTATTTTTGCAAGTAAATCAATGAAAGCAGTGATGAATGTGAATAAAGCTTGCTTTTGTGAAAATATAAAAGGATAACTTTTAGTTTTAATCTATCTGGGTTTTACATCAACAATTGTAAGCTACTAAAAAAAAAAAGAAATGGGTTGACATAAAATTTGATCAAAGTTTATTAAATGTTAGTTGTATGGGTTTCTTTAGTTGTAATTGTTTTGCTGGTTGGTAGGTTTTCTCATTAATATTATTATTATTATTTTAACATGGGTAGTAAGATTATCTAGTTTTAATGGAAAAATGGAACAATTAGTTCTCTTTTAGTTGTTTACAGATTAATCTCACTTCAAGTAGCTACTAACTATTTTCAATTCGTTAGCTTTTTCCTATCTTACTTGGTAAATAATTCTTCCATTAACATCTATGATTTTATGTTTGATTTTCAATTTTGTGATTAATATTGACCTACCTTTCGGTGGATTTGGTTATTTTAATTGTTTTTCATTGTCTACTGGAAATGACAACAAGCACGAGGTGTCAGTTTCTTAAATTAGAAAATGTTCTAATCTGGAAATAAATGCTTATTGGCTCTAACTCCCTTTTACTATTAGCAAATATGATAAAGGTGAGAGGGACCACAGATTTGTCCGAGATCTATTATAATCAATAAATTAAAGAGGGAAAAGAATAGTTATACAAAGTTGGCAAAAGAAGAATAAACACTTTAAAATCTAGGTAAGCTTTAGGCATATTCTTTACCCATGTATAATCTTGTCCTCAATAAAAAATGTGGTTACACATCTTTGTGAAGATGCTAAAAATAAAATAAATAAATAAGCAATTCTTTATAAAAAAATCAAGGATGCGGTGATGCATCATGACTAAACGAGTTTGATAATTTTCTTTCATTCAAATTAAAATGTGCTTACAAAATTCTTAAAATGTAAAGAAGGCAAAGTCGAATATGATGAAGACAAAGAATTTAGAGAAGTAAGTAAGGATTTTGACCATTTTGAGAATAAATCAAATCCTAACATGAGAAACAAAGAGAATCAATCGAGGAGATCATGAAAATATTAGGGAGACTAAAATAAGCATGCATGCTCAACCGCAATAAAATAAGGAGATAAACTAGGATTTACTTGACTACAAAGATGTTTTTGCGTGGTCTTATGATGATATTCCTGGGTTGAGCACTGACATGGTTGTCCACAAGTTGCCAACTGATCCTACAATTCTTCCAGGTAAACAAAAGTTGAGAAAGCTTAAAATCGACATGATTGTAATAATTAAGGAGGAAATTACCAAACAATTTGAGGCAAAGGTCATTCGAGTTGCTCAATATCCTTCATGGTTAGCCAATATTGTCCTTGTCCCTACAAACAATGGAAAAGTTCGAATGTGCATTGATTATCACGATTTGAACAAAGCAAGTCCGAAAGTTGACTATTCATTGCCCAACATTCACATTTTGTTAGACAATTGTGTTAAGCATGAATTAGCATCATTTGTGGATTGTTACGCTAGATACCACCAAATTATTATGGATGAGGAATTGCTGAAAACACATCTTTTATCACATCATGGGGTACATATTATTATCGAGTCATGCCATTTGGGTTAAAGAATGTAGGAGCAACTAACATGAAGGCAATGACCACCATGTTCCATGACATGATGGATAGGTAAATAAAAGTTTATGTAAATGATGTTATTATCAAATCAAAAAAGCAATCGGACCATGTCAAAGACCTGCAAAAATTCTTTCAAAGGCTTCGGAGGTATAATCTCAAGCTTAATCCAGCAAAATGTGTGTTTGGTGTACCATCAGGAAAGCTGTTAGGGTTCATAGTTAGCCGACGAGGTATTGAATTAGATCATTCAAAGATAAAAGCTATTAAGGAATTACCACCGCCAAAAAACAAAACTGAGGTGATGAGCCTCCTAGGGCGGTTAAGCTATATCAGTAGATTCATTGCTCAGGTCACAACAACTTATGAGCCAATTTTCACATTATTAAAGAAGAATTCTATGGTCAAATGGACTGAGGAATGTCAAGAAGCATTTGATAGAATTAAAAGATGCTTATCAAATCCGCCCATATCAGTCCCTCCTAAGCCGGGCAGGCCTTTGATATTATAAAGGTCAGTGTTGGATAATTCTTTTGGATGCGTACTTGGTCAGCATGATGTTTCTGTTAAGAAAGAGCAGGCCATGTATTACCTCGGCAAGAAGTTTACTTACAAGTCAAAGTACTCTCTTCTTGAGTGGACATGTTGCGCCTTAACCTGAGTGGCCCAAAAGTTGAAGCATTATTTGTCTTCTTACACTACTTACCTCATTTCTCGTATGGATCCCATGAAATTCATCTTTCAGAAACCCATGCCCACGGGCAGGCTTGCAAAATGGGAAATATTACTCACTGAATTTGACATTATTTATATGACACGAACATCAATATAGGCCCAAGCCTTGGCAGAAACCCCTATTGATGATGAATATGAGCCCGTTAAGACTTATTTTCCTGACGAGGAGGTATTATGTGCCGATGAAGTTATTCTCGATAACAAATTAGGTTAGCAGTTGTTCTTTGTTGGGGCCACTAACAAAAAAGGAGCTGGAATAGAAGTCTTTCTTATATCCAAGTTTGGGGAATATTATCCTGTAACAACCTAACTCAGATTCTGTTGTACCAATATTATGGCAGAGTATGAAGCCTATATTAGGCTTAAGGTTAGCTATCGACATGGAGTCCAAGAATTATTAGTATTGGGAGAATCTGACTTGCTAGTCCATCAAATTCAAGGAGAATGGCAAACTCGTGATACAAAGCTCATCCCATATCAAAGTTGCTTGCAAAAGCTTTGTCGGCAGTTTATTTCAGTGAAGTTCAGACACATTCCTAGGGCTTATAATGAGATTGTTGATGCCTTGGCCACCCTATCCTCAATGCTCCGTCATCTAGATGAAGCTTACATCGACTCATTATATATAGATTCGTGATCAACATGCTTATTGCAATGTAGTCAAGGAAGAACTTGATGGAAAACCTTGGTTCCATGATATCAAAGCATACCTTCAATTCAGCGAATATTTAATAGGCGCCACTAGCAAACAAAAGAGAACTATTCGATGTCTAACTAACAATTTCTTCTTAAGTGGAGGGATCTTGTACAAGAGACTCCTGATTTAGGTCTTCTAAGGTGTGTAAATGCCAAAGAAGCTTCAACCATCATGATTGAAGTGCATTCAGGAGTCTGTGGACCACATATGAATGGGTACGTCCTGGCAAAGAAAATACTCCGAGAGGGTTATTATTGGCT
Organism: Solanum medicagineum; assembly: GCA_026153255.1. Taxonomy (NCBI): domain Eukaryota; kingdom Viridiplantae; phylum Streptophyta; class Magnoliopsida; order Solanales; family Solanaceae; genus Solanum; species Solanum medicagineum. Next base: position 5,808 of record JAPFFP010080520.1, on the reverse strand, counting down.
TACCATGGAGCGGGACTCCATACAATTTGTTCGTAAGTGCCATGAATGCCAAATACATGGTAATTTGATACATTCTCCACCCACAAAGTTGCATATAATGTCTGCTCCATGGGCTTTTGTGGCTTGGGGAATAGATGTTATTAGGCCGATCGAACCTAAAGAATCAAATGGCCATAGGTTCATTTTGGTAGCCATCGGATATTTCATAAAGTGGGTAAAAGCAGTGACCAAAATGGCTATAGCGGACATTATTCATCGTAATGTTATATATTGGTTTCGTGTCCCAAAGATAATTATTACGGATAATTCTGCTAATCTTAATAGTAATTTTATGGGAGAGGTGTGTCATCAATCTAAGATTGAGCATCGAAATTCAACCCCATGTCGCCCAAAGGCAAATGGGGCTGTAGAAGCTGCCAACAAGAATATAAAAAAGATACTCTGCAAAATGTTGCAAGGTTCTTGACAGTAACATGAAAAACTACCTTTTGTATTATTGGGTTATGATAGTACAGTTCATACATCAATGGGTGCTACTCCTTATTTGCTAGTATATGGGACTAAAGCGGTTATACCTGTAAAGGTTGAGATTCTATCCCTCCGAACTATTGTAGAGGCCTAAATTGATGATGATAAATGGTCAGAACATGATTGGAGCAACTAAGCTTGATTGATGAGAAGAGATTGGCAGCACTGTGTCATGGTCAGGTGTACCAGAAGAGAATAACATGAGCATATAATAAAAAGGCACGCCCCAGGCGTTTTGAAGTGGGGCAATTAGCATTGAGGCATGTCTTACCACACCAGGCTTAGAGTAACAGAAACTTTTCTCCAAACTAGCAAGGACCATTCATTATAGTGAAGGTATTATCCAATGGTGCTTTATATTTAGTAGATATAGAAGGTAAAATGACCGAAATGGATGTCAACCCGATGCTATGAAGAGATATTATATATGGTTTGATTTCTCTAAATGTCTCAAGTTCTGATTGACATTTTAAAGGTTGATATGAGGAAAGCCAAACATTCTGAATCCAAATACTACATCACACATTCCTATCCATGTTGATGTGTAATTTGTTTCCTTTACCCTTACTTTGAAAATCGAACAAAAGGAGCTAAAAAAAAAAAGCAAAACAAGAAAAAACAAAAAACAAAAAAAAATGAAATGAAAAGAAGAGAGAAAAAAACCATCATCCTGAACTACATTTGACTTGCTTCTATTTCACAAGATACGTAGGCATCCATATTGTTGGGGTTCAATACGACTAGCTAAACATTCTCAAAAATTCATTTTTAGAAAATTGGGGCAAAAGTTCCTTTTCCTTCTATCTACCAAGTCAATTCCTGGAGTCGAAGGTCAACCCCATGCATCCAAGCCTTCATGAAATCCTTTTTTTCTTCCCTCATCCAAAAGCCACATTACGATCGAAAAGACCCTCAAATCAACCTTTGAAATGTCAAGCATAAGCACATTATGGTTATAAAACAATGATGCAAGGGTGATATTCTTCTTCGACAATACAAATTAAATAAACAAAATAGAAATGAGAGTCTTATTGGTGAAAATCCTAAGGGGCACTATAAGGTGAAGATAAGATTGAGAGAATAAAAATGAGAGAGTCTTATTGGTGAAGACTCCGAGGGGCACCATAAGGTGGAGGTGAGATTGAGAGAATAAAAATGAGAGAGTCTTATCGGTGAAGATCCTAAGGGGCACCATAAGGCGAAGGTGAGATTGAGAGGATAAAATGAGAGAGTCTTATTGGTGAAAACCTTAGTGAGAATCATAAGATGTATAAGGTCTCAAATTTGTTTATGGTCTATTGAGGTGTGTAGAACTCAAGGTTAAAACTTGATGATCAATAAGTGTTGGTGAGTAGTTTGGAGGGATAGATTGGACAAATTAATTCAAAGCGTATGTCATGATCGATAGAGTCAGTCACTATACTCAGATAAGTTCTCCACTTCCTTCCTTGCTCTAAAAGCGATCCGTCTCATTGAATCTTCTTTTTATTTCTTTGTTTTCACCATTTTTTATCCACTTTTCTTTTTCTTTTACTTTTTATTTTTCCCTTTAGTTCTTCGGTTGAATTCATATCAAAAAAGGGCAAGAGATGAAGGATAAAGTATCTCCAGACTTGCTACCAACTTTCTAATTGCACAAAGCGAAACATTGAGCCAATTGACAAAATTTAGACTAAGGATAAATGATGATGAGTTATCATTTACCAACAGGTCTTGAAATTTTGACGAAGTGGTTTAATGGAAGCATGAATAGTTAATATAATGAAATAAAGGCAGGTATTGGATTAAAAAGCAGAGTCACTCTAGATAATCATATGCGGGTCAGTCAGTAACCAGCCAATGAAGGGCATTAATAACCTGGAGGAAAAGATCAAAATGACAAGTATTGAAGCAATTGTTGTCAGAAGTCAACACCGCGAACCAATCACCACGCTTAAGAATTTAAAAATTTTCTTTGAAACGAGAATATAGGTTGCACTCAATTGGATGGTTCAGAATCCTAAGTACTTGATATAAATTATGGAGAGTAAAATGGCAATGTTACTATACTAGTTTGTCTCACTCAATTGCGATGAAATTGTTTAACTTTGCATAACATTGAGGAGCGTGGTCACATAGCAAAACAAGATTCTCTATGTCTCAAAAATAGTATATGCTTAACACTCAAATTTTTTTTCTCAATCTCCTCATCTAAACTGGGGCAAAATTTTTTTTCGTATTGATAAAATTTAATGTAGCAGAACCCTCCTGAATAATGGGACTTAATGTAGTAGGACCCTTCTCGATAATGGGACTTAGTGTAGTAATACCCTCCTGGATAATGGGATTTAGATTAGAAGGACCCTTTTGGATAATAAGATTAGGACCCTCCTGGATAATGGGACTTAGTGTAGAAGGACTCTTCTGGATAATGGGATCAGGACTTTCCTGGATAATGGGACTTAGTGTAGCAGGACCCTCCTTGATAATAGGATCAGGACCGTCCTGGATAATGAGATTTAGATTAGCAGGACCTCCTGGATAATGGGATCAGGACCCTCCTGGATAATGAGACTTAGTGTAGCAGGACCCTTTTGGATAATGGGTTCAGGACCCTCCTGGATAATGGGACTTAGATTAGCACGACCCTCCTGGATAATGGGGTTCAGATTAGCAGGATCCTCCTAGATAATAAGACTTAGTGTAGTAGGACCCTCCTGGATAATGGGATTTAGGCTAGTAGGATCCTCTTAGATGATCGGCCCAGAAGGAACCAATTTAAGTGGATCTTCACAATCAATGGAATTACTTAAACAAGTCACAAACATATGAAGAATGCATTGCAACAAAACTCAAGTCATCCAGAACCTTGATTTAAAGCTAAGCATTATCCTTCTTTCATGCTCACAAAATTTTCTTTACTAGATACTGGGGCACAAATTTTGTGTTATTATTCTTGTGTGTTTCTATTTCAGGAATTTAGTTGCAAAACAAGGTCAATTCCCATGTCAAGCTTAAGATCGTGTCTATAAAACAAAGCATCGTTAACTTTGAAGCTAATTTTCAATTCAAATAGTAGGAGCTGGTCTTGAAGACAAGGAAAGTTTCCAACATCGAGTGGCTGAAGCCTACCTGGGAAATAAGTTAACCTTCAAGTTCATATGAGATAACATCCCACCATTTGAGAAGACATGAAAGCCCGAGATGATTCAAGGGAAGATATATAGATAGGATCTTGTCATTGCTTTTCTTTTAGTTTTATCCTTCGTTCGTATGTAAATTAGGAGCTGTGAACTGGAGCCTCGACGGACCTCACCTTACTTCCAACTCATCATTTCACCTCCTTGAACTACACGTGACCTAATTCCATTATGACCGGGGATATATGGGATGTCAAAAACCAAGATGCGGTCACATCTTTTTCCTCGCAAGTAAGAGTCTGGTCAAAGCTTGTCACGTTGTCTACTTCTTTGTCTGCAAATTCTTTGTGTTTTCATTCAAAGAGGGGCAAATTGTAGACACGTAATTTTTGACCAAACCTAATTTATCTATCTTTTTACTAATTAAATATTTATTTACATATTTTTCTAAATTGATATTCTTATTTTAACATTATTTATAGTAGGTTTGTTTAAAATATTTGAGAATTACAAAATAGAGTCACATTTTTAGATAAGTTTGTTTTAATTTATTTCAAAAAATATACAGAAATATGATTATTACACACACACGCGCGCGCGCGCGCACACACAGATATATATAACAAAAGAAAAAAAAGAAAGAAAAAGAAACCCCAAAAAAAAGAAAAAAAAATACAAAAGCCTAAGCCTAACTACACTACACGACACACACAAAGAGTAACTAAACAAGCTAAAAAACATGCCCCATCCCCATCTGCACACACAACACGATGATTTTTTTTTTTAAAAAAAAAAAATCTCAACTCTCCTTATTTTCCTCAACTCCCACACACCACACTCCTAGTACAATACAACTTCCTCACTCACTCTCTCTGTAGAATAATAAAAGGTGATATTAAAAAGGGGAGAAGTTTTTGGAGTTTAAGAAAAAAGATTTCAACAAAAGAGCGTACAGTGAAAAGAAAAGAGAGAGTTTCAAAAAATAGAAAGAGTAGAGTGTTTCTCAAAAGAACAACAATCAATTTTCGTTCTTGGTTCTGGTTGGAGTTTCTCCTCGATGGTTTCGATTCGCATCTTATAGGTGTTTGGCATTTACTAGATCTTGGAAATCAGTAAATTAGTAGCGGTAATTCCAAAAAGATGTAGCTTTTAAACTCTATCTCATATAAGAATATAACGTCATATATGTAATGTTTATTTACTCTCATGTTTTGTTTATTCCCGCGATTATGATTTGTTGCAACATGCTCCTTTGATTTGTAATTTGATCAAACTTTGTATTTCTAAATATAATTAGTTTTCAATCAAATTATTTTTATATGGTTTTATTTCTTTGAACAAATTTTTGGAGCCTGTTTGTGCATAATTTTTTTCTAGCAGTCATTTTATATCAATTTGAATAACTAAATAACTTATAAGTTTGAAGGTTACCTTAGTTGACATGTTAAAATTGAAATAGTTATTTTTGCAAGTAAATCAATGAAAGAAGTGATGAATATGAAGAAAGCTTTCTTTTGTTAAAATATAAAAGGATAAATTTTAGTTTTAGTCTATCTAGGTTTTACATCAACAATTGTAAGCTACTGAAAATAAAAAAAAAAAGAACTGGGTTGAAATAAAATTTTATCAAAGTTTATTAAATGTAAGTTGTATGGGTTTCTTTAGTTGTAACTGTTTTGTTGGTTGGTAGGTTTTCTCATTATTATTATTATTATTATTTTAACATGGCAGTAAGATATCTAGTTTTAATGAAAAAATGGAATAATTTGTTCTCTTTTAGTTGTTTACGAATTAATCTCACTTCAAGTAGCTATTAACTATTTTCAGTTCGTTAGCTTTTTCCTAGCTTACTTGGTATATGATTCTTCCATTAACATCTATGATTTTATGTTTGATTTTCAATTTTGTGATTAATATTGACCCACCTTCCGGTGGGTTTGGTTATTTCAATTGTTCTTCATTGTCTGTTGGAAATGACAACAAGCACGAGGTATCAGTTTCTTAAATTAGAAAATGTCTATGATCGAAATAAATGCTTATTGGCTCTAACTCCCTTTTACATGTAACAGCCCGGACCCCACACATGCATATATTGTCCGCTTTGCCAGCCATGGGTTGCCCATGCACCAGCGCACGGTTTTGTTTCTCCCAGGTTTCCCCG
>JAPFFP010080501.1:0-22484 GCA_026153255.1 Solanum medicagineum | reverse complement strand
CCATTTCTGTGCTTTGAGTTATTCAGATTATTGTGCTCCCGCTTTACATATTCAGTACATATTCCGTACTGACCCCCCTCCTTTCGGGGGCTGCGTTTCATGCCCGCAGGTACAGAAGAGCAGGTGAGAGGCCCATAACTAGGATTGCTACTTCCAGCTTGATCTCGCTCTTTTGTCCAGGAGCTGATTCTTGAGTTGCAGTCTCATATTCTTATGTATATGTAATCATGTATATGTATGTCCAGGTTAAAAGTTAGAGGTCTGTGGATACTAGTGGGTGGCGTTTCATGTATAGTATTGTAAGCACATGATCATGTTTGTTATGGATTCTATCAGGCGGCGGGACCGCAGCGGAGACCTTGTCGGCCCGCTTTCATGATTGTTATGTATGTATATGCACTGTATGTCTGTTTTCTGGGAGCTGCTGTCTTTTCTGTGCAGGTGGCTTAGTCAATAAAACAGAGGAAACTCTGCCGAAATTTCTACAGATTTCCAACTCAGGTAATTGGGATGATTATGTTTATGCATGAGTAGGTGTCCCTAACGGGCACAGGTCACGGCCCTCGGTGGGGTCGTGACACTTAGTCATTTACTGTTTGTATAAATTGGAAGTACAGTTTGCTCCATTGAGCATCTGGTACTTATTGTAAGTCTCAAGGTATTTTTCATCATGTATTTTAATTTAAATAATTCAGCCTTTTATTGTATGTAGAACTTTCAATTGTATCACTAAAAACTGAAAAAATGTATTTGAAGTTACAATTGGGAAAATGTATATGAAAGTTGAAAGTTGATTATGTTTAGGAAAACGATTGATTTTGCTAAAAAGAAATCATTATTTCACTTGCATTTGGTTTTAAAACTCTAAATTATCTATTCTAAGCTAATAATTTTCAAATAGTTAATAGGTGAAATAGCTAGGGAGATTTTTGTAATGGTTTTGCTTTGTCATTTAGGCTCCTAAGTTTCATCGAGACACCTTAACTAGATTAAAAAATGAACTTTTAGATTCAAATATTTTTGAGTTTTGATTTGTCGAGATACAACAATACGAAAATTAAGGGAAGAAATGGCCCTGCAATTGTAGGGACCACAGGTATCCTCACCCCAACCCTGTATTAGTATGATTTGTCAGCTTTGGGTCAAGCCCTCACGAATTTATTTTTGGGCACCTCCCAAAAGGCCTCATACTAATGGGTTGGGTTGAACCTATTTAAATAGGTTCATTTTCCTTTCTTCCATCAATGTTGAAACGACCCCAAAAAGTGCCCGAAAATGTGCCTCGGAATGCCCGAAATTTTAAATTTCATATATCTCAAAGTTCGTACGCAATATCGAAAATCTGACTTCATATTCTTGTTCAGGGAGTCAAAATTAGGGGAAAAGGGTCTAACCCTGATTTAAGATCAACCATAGCAAAATTTGAAAATCGCAAAAAATGCAATTCCCAGAGAAGATCCACGCCCTTGACGCGACGCACTAAGGGAGTGCTCCTATACATTTTTGTGTCCAATTTTTCTATCTCGGTCCAAGGCTTTGTCTTGGGCCTAAGTGTTCCCAAATGTGTTTTACCTATACTTAGCCATATTTCACCTTCATATCATCCTAAAAATTCCCCAATATCCTCTCAAACACTTAGCCATATTTTTCATTCCCAAGTTCAAGTCTCAAAACCCTCGGAACTAAGGATTTCCTTCAAGCATCAAGCCTCCATTTTCAATCTTCATCAAAAACTTCCTCAAAGCTAAGGTATGTAGGTTTTAGCTATTGGATCCTTTCACCTATGGTGCCCTAATCCCCTTTTTACTCAATTTGCATGATTTAAAGTTGATTTTACAATTGGGTTAACTAGTATGAACGTGTTTATGAACTATGTTAAAGCTATGTAAAGTTGTGACTATTTTGCTATGTTTTGAGCTATAAATCTTGGATCTAACGTAAGATTTGAAGGGGAGCTTTGATGTATACTGCTTGAGAGTGTTGAAAGGTGTTGATTGATGGTTTTACAATGAATTTTCTTGCATGATTCCATCTCTAAATTGCATGATCTTGTAATCCCATTACATACCCATCAAGTGTTTGATAAAATGTCTGGCTATGGGTTCTTGAGGAATTGAAGGTTCAAAGCATGAGATATGATATAAACGGTGTTATGATGATGAAATGAGCTTATGTATATGATGAACTCTAGATAAAGTGTTGCATTAGACCATGTCCATTCTGGGGGGACCAAGAGCCCGGGTAACCTAAATAAGGGTTTGTACTCATCAACCAAGTGAGCGGTTTGTATCTCACCACTAGGGTGATAGGGTGGCATCATCATCAACCTAGATGGGGGTTTGTACTCATCAACCTAGTGAGGGGTTTGTACCTCACTACCTAAGTGATGGGATGACATCAACACTAACTTACCAAGGGGTTTGTACTTTGGAAAGCTAGCTTGGTCTCTTCTACACACATGATATCCTATATGAGCATGAGTTACTTAAGCATGTTTTACTTATGCATTGATCATACATGCCATATTGCTATATTATGCCTATTGCCTATTGTTATACATTTTGATTAAGGTGACTATCTCTTGTTGCACTGCATCCTACATACTTAGTACATTCAAACATATTAACGCATACTCTTGCCTACGTGATATCACCATGTAGGAACCGGTGCCCAAGTTGATCATCCTTTTCCTCCACATGGCTAGTTCGGTACTACTCAAGCTAATTGGTGAGTCCTCTGCTTTGGGGACCTTAGTATATGTTGTTCTTGTTATGTATTGAGACACTCTTCTTTATTGTCTATTTTGACTATGAGGGTGAGCCCAGTTGCTTTGTCTTGGCCCCTGCTCTTATCTAAATATTAGAAGTGTTTGTTGGACATATTATGTATCTATGATATGAGTTTGACTCTTGTCTTTCAATTATGATGTTATGCAAGCTTTTTCTCTTAGACCCTTTGCCCCTATTCTTACTCTCTATGTCTTTTATATGCTTCCGCGACTAATGATGTGTGAAGATAAGTTAAGAAGCTTGTTTGGGGTTCCTTGGGTTCCCCATTCGCCGTGTCATGTTTATGCCCTAGGCTTGGGTCATGACAGATGTGAGAGGAGTTTGCATACCTAACAAACCTCCCCTCAAATTCTGACCATACAATCTCGTTACCTCCCCTTCAGCCATTACCAATTTCAGATATGCCACCATTTTGTACCGCTGCAACAACCCTCGGGACACGCCGCCCGACTATCTGTTCTTGTCGGGAAGACTTTCGACACAAGGCATTACCAAAGACCTCCATATCGCTAGGTTACACCATCTGATCCGTCAAATCATCTTGCATCACTGTTATCACTCAACGGGACACACCGCCCGTATCATCACTTGATAGGAAAACTTTCGATACAAGGCACCCTTTCAGATTTTTGGTCATGTTTTCACACCGAGAACTCTGCATGCGTCGGTCCATCACTCTGATCCTCTGAACCTTAGCTCTGATACCACTTGTAGGGACTGCACGTATCCTCATCCCAACCCCACATTAGTATGATATTGTCCATTTTGGGGCAAACCCTCATAGATTTATTTTTGGGCAACTTCCAAATGGCCTCATACTAATAGGTTGGGTTGAACCTATTTAAATTGGTTCATTTTCCTTTCTTTCACCGATGTGGGAGGAGTTTGCATACCCAACGTCAATTGCTGACGAATGACGACAGCACATATCTGGTGATTATTCTCTAGCTAGGTCAGTTTTGTTATGCTAATGCCTATTCCTCTGCACGGTAAACTAGAATAGCTCATCTTGTTTTTCCTCTTTCTTTTGTCATATTGCATAACTGTCCTTTTTAACTTGGGAGAAGGTTCAAATATGCCATTGAACTTTAAGAAAAGTCTCATCTATGCCATCTGTTAAAAGTCTGATTTATTTATGCCATTACGGTTTTAGAAAAAACTCATCTATACCATTATTTTAAACTCCGATTTTGCAAAACCATCTAAACAACTTTAAACACTTTTAAATTAGAGTTTTGGATCAAATTATAGTCTTTTCGGTCATTCTTCTTCAAGAATGTCAAGAACATATGAAGAATACTAAGAATTCCCAAATTTTCAACTTCTTCAAATATTCACGAAATCATCCCAAATTTCAAGAGTAGCTTCTTCCAAGCTAAATACCACAACTCTATTTTTTTAAGCTCAAATTCAACCTAACTCAACAAGACCTACTTGAAAATTTTCAATCAATTTAGAGCTAAAGCGAAAATTCTACCATTAAAGAAGGTTAAAGTTTTGAAATTTTGACGAAAAATTTCAAGTGGGTCTTGTTGAGTTAGGTTGACTCCGAGCTCAAAAGGTATTGAGTTTTGGTATCTAGCTTGAAGGAAGTTGAAAATTTGGGAGTTCTTGGCGTTCTTCATGTGCTCTTCACATTCTTGAGAACGAATGGCCAAAAAGACTACATTTGCTCCAAAACTCTAATTTAAAAGTGTTTAAGTTATCTTGTAAAATCGGAGTTAAAAAAAACTGGGATGGATGAGCCTTTTTCTCAAACGTAATGGCATAAAAGAGCCAAACTTTTTACAAATGACATAAATGAGCATTTGCTTAAAGTTAGATTTTATATTTGAACCTTGTCCCTCTTATCTTTAACTTCGGTGTAGCTGACATGTATACCTTTTAGGTTTGTTTATACACAAGTAGATATTTGAATTTATAAAATGTTAATTGAACAAGCGTACACATGTATTTTATGTGATAGTTTGTCTTTTACGTTGAACTGTTTACTTGTGCATATCGAAAATTGGAGCATAGAAATATCCGCTGAAGTACTAAGTTAATTTAAAATTTATATATTTATGTATTATTATGTCTTAGTATTTTATTTTCCACCTTTCTTCTTAGGGCTTGATGCTCACACACATATCAAAGTTCAATAGCAAACAGAATTATTACAGAAGTTTGAGTTTCATGTTTTTTTGTCTTCTAAGTGGAAAAATAAAAGGGTACTTAAAAAGATACAAACTAAAATTTGGTTATCTCATGGATATTTCTTCCATCTGATGATAGAAAATTAACTGGAAAGTGCTACTTTTAGGTTTATGTAATGTTGAGTGTAAACTAATGGGTGCAGGTCACGCTGCCATTTCCTTATTGGATTTTGCTCAAAGTTTTTATTAGCCATTGCTATCAATGTTACGTACAATTACGAGTCTAGAATTATTAGTGACTTCTTATTAATGGCTCATTTTCATGTATGTATTTAGTTTTGGGACATGCATCTCATAATATGAAATTATCATCTTGAATCAGGGTATGAATTTGTGATTTGGACTATGATTTTAATTTTGAATTGTCCAAATATATATATATAATTTATTAATAAGGCGCCCTTGGAATATTTTAATATTTTACTATGAATTATAGTTTGTCGATTTATAAGATTGTATTGTAGAATTAAGAAAATTTTAAAAGTTTTTGCGCGTTATGATTTTTCGTGTTTAGGAGATAAAATACAACTTAAAATATTTAAAGTAAAACATTAACTTCAAATTATTTGTTTATAAATTATGATTCTATATTTCATGTCGATATGGTCCCTTATTCCAAGGCAAATATAGACACAATTGGTTCTATCAAACTCATTGCATGTAGTCTAAATTAGGTGCGTCTTAGTAGGGTGGACGGCCAGCGAATTAGCGGTCTCTTTATATATACACACACTTTATATTACTTTATTATATAGAAAGGCCAATGAGAGGACCGTCAATGACAAATTTAGTAATAATAAGCTAATGTAAGGGTAAATTTGTAACAACAAAACACTTAAGTTTTTTTTTTGCTCTCATGTAGTTTCTAGAATCCATTTCACTCTTCTGTGTAACTCTCTTTTCTCTCTGTTCCATTAAGTTCTACTGTGCTTCATCTTCGCTTGTTGTTTCTCCATTCCACTTCTTCTTCTAATCTTCATTCATTTTTTGATATGTTTAATATGTTACCTTATTGAGTTGTTTAGATACAAAGAGTGCGTTGTTTCAAGGTATTTACTTATTTTTTATAATCTTCTATTTCCTATTTTTGAATCTTTTAGTTTAATTTGTTAATTTTTGTAGGTTTAATTTGTTTGTAGTTGTAGAATTCGTTGAATAGTTCAAATTAAATAACTTTTGGGTTGTTTGTATTAGAAATTAGGTGTATCTATTGAAATGGGTTTCTAAAACACCTTGAGAGATATTATCCCATTTGCATTATTTATGGACCATATATTAGATAAATAAATATATGAAGAAGATTGTACTTGTTTTCTTAAAACAAAATTGACGATACATAAAATTTATATAAATTAACAATCAAATGTTTATTATTTGATTTACAGTTGATATCATATACAAATTTTGAAATTTTATTCTCCACTCTGAGTTACTATTTATATCATGATAACTTTATCAAATAATTAGTCAATAGTTTATATAAATAGAAAAAATAAAATACAAATATTTAAAAATAAAACATCGTTCCAAACTCTTCTTTAATAATATAGTATATAAATTTCTATTACGTAGAAAAGTGAAGAAGTAGATGATCGAAGATAAATTTGTCAACTCGTATAAATATTTAGCTTTAAACGTTATTCTTTTGTTTAAATTTTGAAAAAACTTTGCGTACATGTTCACAAATGCCGATAACATAACTATGTTAACCATATAAAATATGTATCTCATTTAGTTATATGCATCCATCCCAATTAAAATATGGTTGATGTTTATGACTTTTTGATATGAGACAGCTGTCTGTTGATGTGTCTACTTCAGCTGCTTGATTTTTATTATGACATTTTATTAATTATTTCTTAAATTGTTGTAGGTATGGATTTACGATATTGCCCCTAATTAATTATTTCTTCTTAAAGGAAAATTCGATTAACGTGCTTGCTTCAGATGTTTGATTTTATTACATCATTTCTATTAATTATTTCTTCTATTTTTTCAGCTATGAATTTACAATATTACCCCAAGTAATTTTTTTTAAGACAACTGTCGATTGACGTGTCTGCTTCGACTGGTTGATTTTACAATATTACCCATAATAAATCATTTCTCCACTTGCTTCAACTATTAACAATTTGAAATATTCAAAAAGTAGATACAAATTTTGATTGACTCTCAAAATTTTCTATGCAACATAAAGTGGAACAAAATAAGCAACATATATTATTTAAAAACAACATAAGATGTGTTATAAGTCGCAATAATTAACAACTTAAAAATTTAAAATGTATGCATAAACGATCTATCATGTTACATAAATGGAAATAAAAAAATAACATGCACGGGCTCCAATATCTAGTGTGTGTATATATATACACGCACACACTTGACATTAAGCGCCCACGCCAGCGCAGGCTTAGTAAAAATGTCTTATTAGGAGTAATATTATAAAATCGTAGTTGAAGTACCTAAAGAAATAAAAAATTAAGTAGTTAAAGTAGGCACGTCAAAGCCGAAAAAAAAAATTGATTGGGCTGCATGTAATAAAGGAGGAAGAGAAGCAGCTGAAGGAATACAATTAAGTAGCTAATGTAGGCACATCAAAGTCGACGAAATATTTTTATTAGGCTGCATATAATAAAGGAGGAGGAGGAGCAGGCATGTCGTCCGACTACTGCCTGCTTCAGCAGCTTTCACAGGCATGTCATCCAATAGCTGACTGCTTCAGAAGCTTTCGTAATGTCTTATTATATAGTAATAATATAGTAAAAATCATAGTTAAAGCACCTAAAGAAATGTCATGCCCCAGGAGGGTACCCTAGACGTGGCCAGCACCCAGAGACTATTGCTAGTCCCCAAGCGAATCACTTGGCCTCATCACATTCATTCAATCAAATAACTCAAGACAATCAACAGAAGACTAAGAAAGGTAATGGGCACATTTCATCTAGTCTTAAAAATAATATAATAAGTAAATGGGCTAGTTAAAAAGAAACTAGCTCAACAAATCTCAACATCACAATTCGACTCTAGTTTACGAAGCTTTATCACTATCAAGTGGTGCCAATGACAGGCCCATTGGTGCCTCAAATTAAAAATAAAGATGATCAATGTCTAACTCTAATAAGCAAGATGAAATAAATGTGATGAATCCTTCGAAGTAGGGGAGACTAACCAAATCAGTTGAACTACTCAGATCCTTAACGATGCGCCTGTTGACGACCTCTATCACCTATATCTACATCATGAAACGATGCAACGCCAAGTGGCGTTAGTACTTGGAAAGTACGATATGTAAAATAGTTGAATGAAACAGAAACAGGTAGAATAATATGAAAGGCATGAATAGACTCAAGACTCATCTCAATACTCACATCAATCAATCAAACTCTCGTCTCCTTATCAATCTCAACCAACTCCATTCAGACTCAAGAACAGGCATATTAACTCAAAGAATAGGTCAATTAATTTTAAGTTAAGGGTAAGGAAATTGCCTTCAACATTCTCATCATTGGTCATGAATAGGTGCAGATATTTGTCTCTCATCTCTTCTCAACTTCTCATGTGGCTTCCTGAATGAATTGATTCCTCCACAAGACTGACTGAGGCAATCTCTTTGCTTCTCAACTTTCGAACTTGACGATCAAGGATTTACACTGGAATCTCTTTGTAGGACTAGTTTTCCTTAACTCCTATACTCTCAACAAGGATCACCAAGGCAGGATCTCCCAAGCACTTCTTTAACATCAAAATGTGGAATACATGATGAACTGCGTCTAACTCGGAAGGCAACTGCAACTCGTAAGCAACCTTCCAACCCTCTTCATAATCTGATAGGGACTAATATAACAAGGACTTAGTTTCCCCTTCTTTCCAAATCTCATGTGTCACGATGCAAGACTAGGTTATAGACGTGACATGGCGAATGGGAACCCGAAGGGACCCCAAACAAGCCCTCAATATATCATTACACAATTTTGGTCGCGGAAGAAATTAAACAACATAATTAGATTAGAAATAAGGGCAAAGAGGATAAAGGGAAACTTTCATAACATAAACATCAAAACAAAAGAATTAAGGCTCAATATATAACATGTCCAACAACACCTCTAAAACTTAGGAGCGTGGGCCAAGACAAGCGATTGGGCTCACCCTCATAGTCAATACATACATAAAAGAAAGATAGTTTTAGTACATAACATGAGATCATAAACATTGTCTCCGGAATGGAGGACTCACCAACTAGCTTGAGAGAAATCTTACTAGCCACGTGGAGGAAGATGCTCAAGTGGGGCTCCGGTTCTTACATGGTGACATCATGTAGGCATAGAGTATGCATTAGTACATTTGAATGTACTAAGTATGTAGGATGCAATGCAACAAGAGATAAGCAACATAATCAAAATGCATAACATAGGCAATGAATAAGCATGTAGTAATATGACCTGCATGGAAGATACTTGAAGTAAATCATGCTTACATAGAATATAATACATGTTCAAGAAGAGACCATCATTATAGAATTCATAGTCTATTGAGGTACCAACTCCTCAATTGATTGGTGGATCGTCTCACCCTACCACCCGTGGTGATTGAGGTACCAAACCCTTAATTCCGTTATCAAGGTACAAACCCCTTGATTGGTTGGTGGATCGTCTAACCCTACCACCCTAGATGATTGAGCTACCAACCCCTCAACCCAGTTATCAAGGTACAAGCCCCTCAACATGGTTATCAAGATACAAACCTCGACCTGGTTACTCGGACTCACAACCCCCCGAGTGGGGTATTGTCAATTCCCAACATGATATAGGAGAATATCATATAAATACATTTCTTTCATCATCATAAAGTCATTCAACTCATAAGATAATTATTGGACCTTCAATTCCTCAAGAAATCATAACTGGACATTTTATCAAACATTTAGCGGGTGTGTAGTGCTAGTGTAGAACCATGCAATTTAGGGATGAAGTCATGCAAGAAAATTCAATGTAAAACCATCCATTAATACTCAGTAACTCTGTCAAGCAATATGCATTGAAAGCTTTCATCAAATCCCACAATGGATCTTATATTCGTAGCTCAAAACATGCTAAAATGGTCACAATTTCATGAAACCCCAACATAGTTCACAGTCTAATTGATAATAAGTAGGACCCATAAGTAAATCAACTTGAAATTATGTAATTTAGGTAAAATGGAAGCTCGGGCTTCATGGGTGAAAGGAAAAAATGAATGAAACCCTCATACCTTAGATCTTGAATTGAGTTGGGAAAGAATGGAAACTTGGAAGTGGGTCTTGGAATCCAAAAGTTGTTCTTGAGTTTTCTTGAATTTTTATTGGGGTCTTAGTGGAGGCGATTGAGATAATTTGAGAGTGTATTTAAGATGAGAGTAGTGAGTTTGATCCTTTGGAATAGGGTTTAGGTCTTTTGGGGAGGTTAAGATAGCATTGGAAGTCTAAAAAGGTCATTAGAGTAATTAGAATTTATGAAAATGCCATTAGTGAACGGATGGAAAAATTGGCAAAGTGTTGCTTCACTGGATGCTTGACTAGTCGTGTGGCACTCCATAGGTCGTGTAGAGTGCCCGTGAGACAAGAATAAGAATCAAAATTGCAATTGAAACACTTGAGAAAAAGTTAGCGTCGACGTCACTTTGATGGGCCATTTCACGGGCCGTGTGGTGCTTTACGGTCTATGTAGTGGTCCGTTACACCACACTTAGACAAGAAAATGTGGCCAAACCACTCCACACCCCAGTCCCACGAGCCATCTGCCCTTCCACGGCCTGTCTAAGGTGCCCATGGCACCACACTTGGCCAAATTTCCTCCGATGGCTATCAAGCCACCCTTGAACACACCTTATGACCATCCACATGGTCAGTGCCAAGCTACACGGCCTGTGCCACTGGCCGTGTCACCTTTATTATTCCAAAAATGCCCCTTTCCAGCCCTAGATAACCCAAACGGCCCGTTAAAGGCCATATTGGCCGTCTAAGGGCTCGTGTGACTTCACTGCATGGGAGGGTCTCACGAAAATGGTCATAACTCCTTCACCCGAAGTCGAAATGAGGTGAAACAAAGTGTGTTAGAAAGCTAAATCAAAGGGATTTGATTTGATATGTTGTAGGCATCCAATTCCAAGTGTGCTAAAAGTTATGCTCATTTAAAGTTGACTCTTGCATGAACCAACACCCAAAGCTCAACTCGTAGGGAAGTCTTGAACGTTTAAGTACTAAAAGTCTCCTACGAACCTAACAAACCCCTTAACTAACCAAATGAGGCTTGAAACATGGATACATAAGAGCACAGAGTTATGGGGTGTCATAAAATCTTCCCCTTGGGAACATTCGTCCCCGAATGTCAAAGATACATACACAAGGAAAGTAATCATGAAGATTTTGGCCCAACATGGATTCAACAAACATACTAAAACATTGTTATCAAAAAGTCTCTACATGAACATCAAAATCACCATAATCTTGTCAACATAAATATGAATACATGCAAATGACATAAAGCCCGAAACTTAAGACTTGAAATCACATAGGGGAACTTAATCAGTACCTTAGGCTTGAGTAGAGTGGAAGAGATAGGGATATCACTTTTGTATGTCTGCCTCGACCTTCTATGTGGCACTTTCAACTTGACAATTCCCCCAAAGGACCTTGACGAGCACTACATCCTTATTAAGCAACCTTCCCACCTATCCATCCAAGATCTCCGCCGGGACTTTCTCCTAAGCCAGCTCATCCTCCACAACACCCACAACCTCAAAGAGGTCTATAGCACTAGAGTCACCAACACATCTCCTCAACCTAGATTCATGAAGAACTGGATGAACCATACCCATATCCATAGGCAACTCCAACTCATTGGTCTCCTTACCTATTCCTCCAACCCTATAAGGACCTACAAACCTTACCCCAGTTGTCCACCTTAAGCACACATAACCTACTTTAGCATCAAAAGCCATCATCTCCCCCTTAGGAGAAACCTCTAATCTACCATCTTTCACCAAGACCTCCAACTCTATTATGGCGGAATCAAGGCCTTGCTTAACTAGACCTTTTGAACCCAAGAACATTCAGAACCATCAAAACCACTACACCAACATTCTTACTTCACCCGACTTCATCCCCAAAAGACTCACAAGCTCTTCCTCACTTCACCAAAGACCATCACAAACATAACAAGGTAGGGACTATAGACCGTATTGATGAGACATAGAGACATATCTGGTGCATAAATCAATAAAATATACTACCCCAAATTCGAAATGTTGGAAAGAACATCGAGAATCCTTCTATCACTAGAAAAACTCAATAGAAATGGATTGGGTTGAACACCTCTAACTCTTACAAGATGATAACCGCAACCCTTAGAGATCAGTTGGACATTAAGTCAAGAAATGGACCTACCACTTCACTACCATCCAAGGATGGGCTTATTAAGGAATCGGAATCTAACTCTATGGGGCCTACAAATATTGGAGACACAATATATATACAACTAATCCACCCTAAGTATGAAATCACAATCCACCATATCTAACCCAACAAAATCACAAGGCAAGACCTAAATGCAACATGACCATGGAACAACCTCTACGAACTTTCTAGCAACAATAGGCTCACCAATGAGGTTGACACCAAAAAGAGGTTCACATAACAATTCGAGACACACATGAAACCCATTAGCAACAAAAGAGTAATGAAAAAGATAGTGGCACCTGGACCCATCAATGCATACACATCAAAGTCAAAGGAAACTTCAACATATCGGTAGCAACATCTGGTGACTCATCAACCCCTTACCTCCCTTGGAGTGTATAAAACTGATCGCGCCTTGGGAAACCACCTTGTTGGCCACCTCTCTCCAAAGGAACCACATTTGCACCTTATGGACGAACCTCCTTACCCTTGTTTCGGTTACGAGGGCAATCCACCACCTTATGCCCTATTTCCCCACAACCATAACATGCATTAGTGTCCCTTAAACACCCCCCTATGAACCCTACCACATTTTGAACACACATCACTAAGAGCCACACCACCATCACCTTGGGCCTTTGGGAAGTCATTGGCAAACCTTATATTAGAAGTGTGAGAAGACTCTTGGCCTTGATGGAACCGGTCACCATTTCAACTTTGGAACTTTTCCTCAAATTGGGCCCTCTTGGCCTCCTTACCCCTTCTCTTCCTCAACTTTTTCTCCCCTATTTGTTCTGCATAAGTTATTAAGCGGGATAAATCCATGTCAATAATCAACATAGCGGCTCGATACTCCTCATTTACCAAATCAGATACACCCATCACGAACTTATTCATCCTAGACCTCAGGTCGAAGTGTTGAGCATATTTAGAGAGTTGGTTGAACTTGAGGGCATACTCCCTCACACTCATTGACCCTTGTTCCAAATTTATAAACTCCATCATTTTGGCCTCCCTAAGCTCAAGAGGGAAGAACTGATTAAGAAAAGCCACCTTAAACTCCTCCCATAGAATCACATTATTGTTCCCCTTCTCTTCCTTCCATTGAGTATTCCATATTTGGGCCACCCTTTTGAGTTGGTATGCTGTCAACTCTGCCCTCTCTTCCGATCTAACACCCATAATAACCAACACTTAGTATATCTCATCAATAAATTGTTGAGAGTCCTTATCCCCTTTATACCCAATGAATTCTGGTGGGTTCATCCTCATGAAATCCCCTACCTTAGATGCCGGAGTAGGAGCATGAGGGGCTTGGGCCCCTTGGTTGATTCGATTTTTCATGGCTTGAGCTAGCATGACAATAGCATCCTGGAACTCTTCATGAGCCGATTGTTCTTCAGGAATGCGAGCTCTTCTTCCTTTTGGGATAGGCATAATCTAACATAGAAAAGAACATTTGTTAGGGAAAAACCTTACCTTAACTTATATGGCACGACATAGAGTAAGAAGGAGGGAAACATTTTCCTAAAATATCTCATAACCTCTTACTCATAGTTATAGTGCACAACACAACAATTAGTTCTCTGATACCAAGTTAATCACGACCCAAACCTAGGGCCTAAATATGACACGGCGAATGGGAACCTGAAGGGACCCCAAACAAGCCTCTGAATATATCATTACACATTACTGGTCAGGAAAGCAATTAACCAACATAATTAGATTAGAAATAAAGGCAAAAGGGCTAAAGGGAAACCTTCATAACATAAACATCAAAACACAAGAGTCAAGGCTCAATACATAACATGTCAAACAACACCTCTAAAACTTAGATAAGAACGGGGGCCAAGACAAGCAACCGGGCTCACCCTCATAGTCAATACATACATAAAAGAAAGATAGTTTCAATACATAGCATGAGATCATAGACATTGTCCTCGGAATAGAGGACTCACCAATTAGCTTGAGAGAAATCGTACCAGCCACGTGGAGGAAGATGATCAAGTGGGTCTCCGGTTCCTACATGGTGACATCGTGTAGGCATAGAGTATACGTTAGTACGTTTGAATGTACTATGTATGTAGGATGCAGTGCAATAAGAGATAAATAACATAATAGAAATACATAACATAGGCAGTGAATAAGCATGTAGCAATATGTCATGCATGGAAGATGCTTGAAGTCAATCATGCTTACATAGAATATAATACTTGTGCAAGTAAAGAACATCATTATAGAATTCATAGTCTATTGAGGTATCAACCCCTCAATTGGTTGGTGGATCGTCTCACCCAACCACCCGTGGTGATTGAGGTACTAAGTCCTCAACCCGATTATCAAGGTACAAACCCCTTGATTGGTTGGTGGATCATCTCACCCTTCCATCCATGGTGATTGAGGTACCAACTCCTCAACCTTGTTATCAAGGTACAAATCCCTCGACAAGGTTATCAAGGTATAAACCCCTCGACATAGCTACCCGGACTCACAATCGCCCAAGTGGGGCATGGGCAATTCCTAACACGATATAGGAGAATATCATATACATACATTCCTTTCATCATCATAAAATCGTTCAACTCATAAGACATGCATCGGACCTTCAATTCCTCAAGAAATTATAACCAGACATTTTATCAAACACTTGGCCGATGTGTAGTATTAGTGGCAAACCATGCAATTTAGGGATAAAATAATACATGAAAATTCAATGTAAAACCATCTATCATTTTTTGGTAACACTCTCAAGCAATATACATCAAATCCCACAATGGATCTTAGATTCGTCGCTCAAAACATTTTAAAATGGTCACAATTTCATGAAACCCCAACATAGTTCATAGTCTAATTCATAATAAGTAAGACTCATAAGTAAATCAACTTGAAATCATGCAGTTTAGGTAAAAAGAAGCTTGGTCTTCATGGGTGAAAGGAACCCATGAATGAAACCCTCTCAGATCTTGAATTTCTTGGAATTGAGTTGGGAAAGAATGGAAGCTTGGAAGTGGGTCTTGGAATCCAAAACTTGTTCTTTAGTTTCCTTGAATTTGTATTGGGGTATTGGTGGAGGCTCTTGAGAGCATTTGAGAGTGTATTTGAGATGAGAGAAATGAACTTGATCCTTTGGAATAGGGTTTAGGTCTTTTGGGGAGGTTAAGATAGCATTGAAAGTCTAAAAAGGTCATTAGTGTAATTAGAATTTACGAAAATGCCATTAGTGAGCGGATAGGAAAATTGGCAAAGTGTTGCCTTACTGGAGGCTTGACTGGTCGTGTGTCACTCCATGGGTTGTGTGGAGTGTCCGTGAGAAAAGACTTAGGATAAAATTGCATTGGAACACTTGAGAAAAAGTTAGCATCGACGTCACTTTGATGGGCCATTCACCGGCCGTGTGGTGCTTCACAGTCCCTTTACTGTTCCATTACACCACACATAGACAAGAAAATGTGCCTAGTCCACTGTACTCCCTAGTACCATGAGCCGTCTGCCCTTTCACGGCCCGTCTAAGGTGCCAGTGGCAACACATTTATCCAAAATTTCTCATATGCCCATCAACCCTCCCTTGAACACACTTTTTGACCATCCACACGGTCAGTGGCAAGCCACACGGCCCATGCCACTGGACATGTCACCTTCATTAGTCCATAAATGGCCTTTTCTAGCCCCAGATGACCCATACGTCTCGTCAAAGGCAACACTGGCCGTCTAAGGGCTCGTGTGACTTCACTGTATGGGAGGGTCTCATGAAAATGGTCATAACTCCTTCATCCAAACTCGAAATGAGGTGAAACTAAGTGCGTTGGAAATCCAACTCAAAGGTTCTTTCATTTGAAATGTTGTGGACCGTCTATTTCCAAGAATGCGAAAAGTTATGCTCTTTTAAAGTTGACCCTTGCATGAACCAACACCCAAAACTCAACTCGTAGGGAAGTCTTGAACTCGTTTAAGTACTAAAAATCTCCCACTAAACTAATACACCCCCAGCCTAACCATATGAGGGTTGTAACACAGATGCATAAGAGCATCATGACAACCTTCATAGGTGACACCTTCAAGTAAACCCAATCATTTACCTCGAACTCTAAGTCTCTTCTCCTCATGTTGGTGTAAGATTTCTGGTGACTCTTTGCAGTTTTCAACATTTATTTAATGATCTTAACCTTCTCCATTGATTGGTGGACAATATCAGGTCCATAAACTCAGCTTCTCCAACCTCGAACTACCCAATTAGTGGTCTGCATCTCCTTCCATACAAAGCTTCTTAGGGGGCCATTTGAATGCTCGAATGATAACTATTGTTATATGTAAATTCAGTCAATGGTAAGTGATCATCCCAATTTCCCTTGAAATCAAGAATACAAGCTCTCAACATATCCTCTAAGGTCTGAATTGTACACTCCGCCTGGCCATCTGTTTATGGATGAAAGGTTGTACTCAAATTCACTCTAGTACCCAATCCTTTCTAGAAAGATCTCTAAAATTGGAGGTGAATTGAGCTCCTTTGTCTGTGATGGTGGACAAAGGAACTCCATGCAACCTCACAATCTCCAGGATGTATAACTTGGCATACACCTTCGCAGTGTTGGTTGTCTTCACTGCTAAGAAGTGAGTCGATTTGGTCATCCTATCCACAAACTCAAATCAAATCACGTTACTTTCGAGACCTCGATAGACCAGTAATGAAGTCCATGTTGATCATCTCCCACTTCCTTTCAAGAATCTCAAAGTTCTGTCCCAATCCACATGACCTTTGATGCTTAACTTTAACTTGTTGGCAATTTGGGCACTTAGAGATGAACTCTGCAATATCCTTCTTCATTCCACTCCATTAATAGACTTCCCTCAAGTCATGGTACATATTAGTAGTTCCAAGATAAATGGAATATCTAAAACTATGTGCTTCTTCCATAATCCT
Source organism: Solanum medicagineum (assembly GCA_026153255.1). Classification (NCBI taxonomy): domain Eukaryota; kingdom Viridiplantae; phylum Streptophyta; class Magnoliopsida; order Solanales; family Solanaceae; genus Solanum; species Solanum medicagineum. The sequence goes on along the minus strand of JAPFFP010080501.1, from coordinate 5,147 downwards.
ATCTCAAACACCATCATCATCTTGAACCATAATCTACTCTGGTATCTCAACACTTCATCTCCCCCTTTGGAGAAAACCATCACTTTCTGTTTATGGAGAACCTCCTTCAGTTGAAGTATGATAGGATCTCGGTCTTTCTTTTCCTTCACTCTGCGACTAAGGATAAAGCAGACCCATTCTGAATATTAACTCCTCCCTCATCCTCCTCAAGTTGAATTCTCAATCGATCCAATCGATGCACTTCTTAGCCAACTCCTTTCCTTCCTCAACATGGGCTGTGCTACCCATTGATAACCTGCTAAGAATGTTAGGAACAATCTTAGCTTACCTGGGTGGTAGGGAATGCTCATGTCATAATCCTTGAGCGACTCCAACCATCTCCTTTGTGGTAGGTTGAGCTTTTTCTGATTGAAGACATACTGCAAACTCTTGTGGTTAGTGAACACATCCACATGCACTCCATATAAGTACTGGCACTAGATTTTATTTGCAAACACCACCACTGCCAACTCAAGAACATGGGTTGGATAGTTCCTCTCATGAACCTTAAATTGTCTGGAAGAATAGGCTATCACTTTCCCCTTTACATCAGCATACATCCCAATGCAACTCTCAAAGCATCACAATAGATTACAAAGTCCTCTGTCCTATCAGGCAAGTTTAAACTGGTGCAGTTGTCAGTCTCGTCTCCAACTCTTGGAAACTCTTCTCACATTCATCGGACACTGAAACTTGACCTTTTTCTGAGTAAACTTAGTCAATGGTATGGATAGGGAAGAAAATCCATCAACATATCGGTGGTAGTAGCCTACCAACCTTAAGAAGCTCCTTATATCATTCGGAGAAGCCCATCTGGGCCAGTTCTTTACCTCTTCAATCTTTTGGGCATTTACTCGAATACTATCTCTAGGGAATACATAGGCTACGAAAGCCACTGACTTGAGCCAGAATTCACATATTGAGAATTTTGCATACAACTCATAGTCTATAAGTGTTTGGAGGATAACTCTGAGGTGATTGGCATGCTCTTCCTCATCTTTCGAATGCACCAAAATGTCATCAATGAACATAATCACAAACATATCAAGGTACTGTATGAATACCTTATTCATCAAGTCCATGAAGGTTTCAAGTGCATTCATCAACCCAAAGGGCATGACCAAGAACTCAAAATAGCCATATCTAGTCCTAAAGGCTATCTTTGGAATATCACATTTCCTCACTTTTAACTGATGGTAGCCAGATTTAAGGTCTATCTTTGAGAAACAAGAGGCACCCTGAAGTTGGTCAAACAAATCTTCTATCCTTGGAAGAGGATATTTATTCTTTATTGTGACCTTGTTCAGTTGCCTATAGTCGATACACATACTGAGGGACCTATCTTTCTTTCGCACGAATAGGACAGGTGCACCCTAAGGAGAAACAATCGGCCTTATAAAGCCCTTCTTTAATAGATCTTTCAATGTTCTTTCAGCTCTTTCAACTCAGCTAGGGCCATCCTATAAGGTGGAATTAAGATAGGATGGGTATCAGGAAGAACATCAATCCCAAAGTCAGTCTCCCTATCAGGAGGGACTCTAGGCAGATCCTCAGGAAACACTTCAGGAAACTCATTCACAATGGAAATAGACTCAAGAATAGGAGACTCAACATCATCAGATTTAACTCTTACAAGGTGGTAGATAAAACCTTTGGAAATGAGCTTTCTGGCGCTAAGATATGAGATAAACTTTCCCCTAGGTGCAACTGAATCACCCTTCCACTCTAGAACTAGTTCATTTAGGAATTAGAACTTAATGGTTCGGGCTCTATAATCAATGGAGGCATAATAGGCCTGAAGCTAATCAATGCCAAGGATCATATCAAAATTAGTCATCTCTAACTCAATTAAATCAATAATAGTATCCCTAGGATGGATGGACACAACACAAGCTCTATAGACTCTCTTAGCTTGAATAAACTCACCCACTAGAGTAGAAACATCAAAGAGATCAAGGAGACTATCAGGGGTTCTATCAAATCTACTGGTCACATAAGGAGTTACAAATGACAATGTGGCAGCAGGGTCTATCAAAAATAACAATCAAGCGAAAAGACTCGAATCATACCCGTCACAACATCTGTGGAGTTCTTCTAATCTTGGCGGCTACCCATGGCATACAAATGATTTGTAGCTCCGCTTACGCTTGACATAATACCTCTCTGGGTTCCTCTAGCTGGCAGGACTAGTGCAGAAGATTGATCCTAATCAGCCCACTTTGGACACTCTCTCTAATAGTGACCCACTTGACCACATTTTGTAGCATACATCACTCCCCTCATGACATTTTCCCAAGTGTAATTTGCCACACTTACCACATGGTGGTTTACCCTGTGATCCTTAAGCCACACTAGCTTGTGACTGAGATCCATGGGATCCAATATTCTGGGACCTCTAATCATTCCTGATTTTGGGCGCAAGTGCTCTAGCAGATGATGGTGCAGGTTCCATTTGAAACCTGTTACCATTCCTCCTCTATCCAACCTTATGGCTGGATCTTTTAACCTTTTTACTTCTGAACTCCTCTCTGTCCTGTTTTCTCTCCTCATAAGCTTGTTTCATAAATGTCATTAATCTCCCAATGTCCATATCACTTACAAACATCACTTCCCTTCTATCTCTCTTTGGCCTTCAGTTTAGCCCATCAAGATACATCCCCATTCTCCCACTGATGTTAGCAACCATGTCCGGTTAATATCTAGATAGTTGAGTGAACTTAATCCCATACTCTTGTACATTTATAGAGCCCTATTTCAGATTCAAGAATTCTCTTACCTTGGCCTCCTTTTGTTCTCTTGGGAACAAGCTCCCCAAGAAATCTTCCTCGAACACTGCCCAAGTCAACAATGGGGCATCCTCTCCTCTACCTTTCTTCCATTGATCAAACCATAGTCTGGCCACACGCTTGAGTTGGTAAGAAGCCAGTTCAACTTTGTCAGCATTAGCCATATGCATTACTTGGAACACTTTCTGAAGCTCCTCTACATAGTTCTCAGGATCCTCAATGGACGTAAACCCTGTGAAGTCAGGAGCATTCATCCTAAAGAATTCCCGAACTCTAGATGTGTCCGGTGCATCCTGTTTGCTTGCTCCTGATCTCGCAGCAGGAGCTGTGACAGCCTAGGTTAGAGTTTGAATAGCCTGGCGAAGCTTAGCATTGGAGACCTCAGCTTGCGGGGGCTGCTCAACAGGGACCACTGGGTCTATAGACTCCTCATGTTCTTGAGGCTCAGGTGGGTTAAAATTTTGCCTGGCGGGATATCCTCTACTCTGACAGCTCTTCTGGGAGGCATGATCACAACTCTGCAATGTGCAAAGCATGATTTCAAAAAGAACTATTCATAGAGCATAACTCTATCACACGATTTAGAACATGAAAGAAGTGAAACAATTCGTAATGTCCTATAGCCTCCCTATTATGGACATGGAGCTCTTCACAACAATCCCAAGGACTCTACTAGACACGGGTTTATAGACTCCCTAGGACACTTGAACTCTGTGCTCTGATACGAAGCTTGTCATCCCCGGAGAAGGTACCCTAGACGTGGCCAGCACCCAGAGACTATTGCTAGTCCCCAAGCGAACCACTTGCCCTCATCACATTCATTCAGTCAAATAACTCAAGATAATCAGCGGAAGACTAAGGAAGGCAACATGCAAATCTCATCTTGTCTCAAAATAATATAATAGGTAAATGGCCTAGTTAGAAAGAACTAGCTCAACAAGTCTTAAAATCAACATTCAACTCTAGTCTATGACGCCTCTATCACTATCAAGTGGTGCTAGTGACAGACCCATGGCTACCTCAAATATAAATTAAAGCTAATCAACATCTGACTCTAATAAGTAAGATGAAATAAATGTAATGAATCCTTCGAAGTAATGGAGGCTCACCAAATCAGCTGAACTTTAGATCCTTAATGATGTGCCTGTTGATGATCTCTATCACCTGCATCTGTATCATGAAATAATACAGCGCCGAGTGGCATCAGTACGTGGAATGTACGATATGTAAAATAGTTGAATGAAACATAAACAAGTAGAATAATCTAGAACAACATCAGCTCAGGACAATAACCAAATAAGAATATCAAGTGTCTACATAAAGAAAGAATAAAAAGTAAACAAGTGACCCATCAACCAATCAAATCTTATCAATTAAATCAGGCTCATCCCAAAAGAGCTCAACTCAACTCATCTCGACTCAGAGTACTCAATATGGGAACTTTCTAGGAGTCTCTCTTATCCGACAATAATCACTTATGAGCCAGTGATTGTATAGCATCCCGCCAGTGTTGCCATGGTTGTTTTGTACTTGGCAGGCAAAGAACGAATCGAATTCATTAGGAATCTAGCAAATCAACAAGTTCTGTATTATTTCAGGGACTCTATCAAGAGGGAACGTCCATGTAATGTAATTGTTCTAATCCTCACCTACGCTTGGCAATGTAGTAAATGAGTGTGAGTTGGCTTTACTTTTACCCATTTCGGTACTTGATACTCCTCCCAAAACTCAATGCTCATAAGACTCATTGTCACGGCTTAAGCCTAGGACCTAGACGTGATCGGCGAATGGGGAACTCGAAGGAACCCCAAACAAGCCTCATAGCATATCATCACACATCCTTAATCACGGAAGCAAGATAATTCATCATAAGAAACATAAACAAGGGGAATTAGGGATTATAGGAGAGAGTCTCATATTTAAATAGCTTGAATAACATAAGTGAGTCAAAGCTCAAGTATAATACATATTTGTCCAACAACACCACTAACAAAGAACTTAGCGGGGGCCAAGACAAGCAACTGGGCTCACCCTCATAGTCAAAGTATACTAAAAAGGAAAGATAGTCTTCAATACATAGCATGAGAACATAGATATTGCACTCGGACCTGAGGACTCACCAACTAGCTTGAATAAAAGCCAGTAGCCAGGTGGAGGAGGATGGTCATTGTTAGACCCCGTAATTAGCTAAATGGAGGTCAATTGCCCATTTGGGAAATTTGTTATGATTGTTGTATATTTTAAGCTTAAATAAACTTATGGTGCGTGATTATGGAATCAAGTGAATTTGGCGGGTATAATTAAGTTGAAGTCGGAAGTCCT
>JAPFFP010080492.1:0-12551 GCA_026153255.1 Solanum medicagineum | reverse complement strand
CCCCTTGGAGGGGCGCAAGAGAAACAAACCCCTTCTTGGGGGTGATGGGGTAAAAACCCCCCCCCCCCCCCGCAACAATGTTGATAGAGTAAAAACCCCCAAAAAGGTTAATGGGTATAAACCCCAACAAGGTTGATGGGTATAAACCCCCAACAAGGTTACACAGGCCTGTCATCTCCCGAGAGAGGCTATCGAGGTACAAACCCCTCAATAAGTTTACCCGGGACTACAAACTCCTGAGTGAGGCTTGGTCATCCCCAACACCATAGAGATAATATCATATACATACATTCCTTTCATCATCATAACCCGGACATTTTATCAAAGAGTTGGCAAGTGTGTAGTGCTAGTGAAAACCAAGCAATTAAAGAGTGATATCTTGCTATAAAATCCAATTTAAAACCATTAATAGATGCTTGGTAATACCCTTATGCAATATACATCAAATCTTTCATCAAATCTCTTAAAAGATCTTAAATTCATGGCCCAAAACATAGTAAAACAATCACAATTTCATAAACCCCAATATAGAGTATAGTGAATTTCATAATACCTAAGACCCATGAGTAAATACACTTTAAATCATGTAATTTAGAGTAAAAGGAATCTTGCGTGTCATGGGTGAAAGGAACCCACGAAAGAAACCGACATACCTTAGCTTTGGAGATGAACTTGGTGAAGACTGGAGATGGAGACTTGAAGCTTGAATGAGAACCTTGAAATCTAGATGAGTTTGAGACTTGAATTTGGTAGATGAAATATTTGTTAAGTGTTTGAGAAAGTATTGGGGATTGTTTAGAATGATATAAGAGTGAAAAATGGCTAAGTATAGGTATTTTCACATTTGTGAACACTTAAGACCAAGAATTAAAAGTCTTGGAACGAACTAACATAACAGTCAAAAAATTACACATGTGCGCGCCCTAGTCGCATCGCGCCAAGGGCGCGAAGAGCTCACAAGAATTTACATTTTTGGAAAATCAAAATTGCTAATTGTTTGCTCTTAAATCAGGGTTGGACCCATTTTGCACTCAATTTGACCCCTAAAACAATAAAATGAAGTCAGATTTATGATATCACGTGCGGATTTTGAGTTATATGGAAATAACGATTCTGGGCACTTTTGAGGCACATTTTTGGGCACTTTTTGGGATTGTTACACATCACATCCATAGCCATAGGATTCAACCTATTTTGATTCCACTTGTAAGCATTGTCATCAAAATCCCGAGGTTGTGGAATATTCTCCAAAGGAGGTGGGTTTTCATTCCTATCATCATAATTGTTGTTCTGATTCAAAGCTACATTGGTCATGTTGTTGGGATTTTCATGGGCCACTCTTCTTCTAATCCTTTGGATCTCTGGATCAAGTGGAGTTAAGGGATTTTCTTAACTCCTACTGTTGGGCATACACCACTAGTATACCCTGCAAAGAAACATAAACAAAACAAAAACAGACACAAAAACAAAGGTAAAATACAAGAGAACTAAGAATTAACACTCCAATTACAATTACTAGTGAATTCAACTAAGTCTAGTTGTATTCCCCGTCAACGACACCATAATCTTTGAACATGCCAAAGTTACCCCTCCTTTTTAGAGAATAAAGCAGTCATTGTCAAATATAAAATATAACCTAGGTTATGGTCGAATCCCAAAGGGAATACGTCAACTCATGAGAATTCACAAACATGCAATTCAAGTAATTAACAAACACAATTCTTCGAGGAGGGGGGGAGTTTGTTGTAATCAATAAGAAAACAATCTACACAAACTATAATGGAACAGAATCAATAATAGAGAGTAACTTGGGTATTGTGTTCCCCATGATTCACCAACTGAACGACTCTAGATAACTCTATTCGTGACTAGAGTATAGCATGCAGGACGGTAAAGTAAGTTCACCAAGCCCTTTGGTCAATTATGAGAGGTGAATTTCACTATATGACTAGTATGCAATACAAACCATTAGCTATAATCCTTTTCAACCTCCCCTTGGTCTAGTTCGGTTGATTAGATGAGAACACATCATCATATCCTATTAATCAATCTCTTTTCCTATTCATTACTACCTTGATCGGAAAAGTAACACTAGGCAAGTTCCAATGTTTGGCCACAACTAGAAAACATGTAAAATGAAGAGAATTGATTAATAGATACAAATACTCATTCCAACAATTGCAAATTACCCTAGTTTAGTTGGTTAGATCTTCATGATTCCCACAAACACAAGTTGTGGATTTAGCCACTCATGCTATGGGTGGATGAAGAAATTGTGAATTAAGAAAACATAATTAAACACTTAATCAATTAAATTGAGAATCAAGCAAATCCAATATTGATTGAGAATCACAAGATTTGAAGATCAAATTAATTCACAAGTGTATTATCTCAATTTTCTCTCTAAGTATCGTAATCTAACCCTAATTACAATGAAACTGACGGTTCTCTATGAAAAATGACCTAAAAATATTGTTTATAATAACTACTATTAAGTCTTTTAAAAAATAGAAAAACTAGCTGGTGGACTCCACGAAACCTATTTACGACTCGTAGAGGCTTCTGCGAGTTGTAATTGGGATCACGTAATCCTCTCTTGGGATCTTTGATTTCGCAACTACGAACCATCTTTACAACTTGTAAATAAATTTACGACTCATGCTTCAGAATCATAGCCTTCAACTTTTTCAAATTATTCCTCTCTAGAAATCTTCACGAAAGCTATCCGTACGACTCGTAGAATGCTCTACGACTCATGTGGAGATCTCATATAGTTGATCCTCAAATATTTTCCTTCACTAGAATTTGACATGAAACTGCCTCTACAACTCCCAGAATGCTCTATGACTCATAGAAGGTCTCGTAAACCACCGAAAACAGAAAGAACTCTGCAATTTTGCTCCAAAGTCATGCTAACCTGCTTTCCTGCAAAACGAAACACAAAAACACATAAAACCTATAAATATCATTTTTGGAACATACAAAATCCTAAGTATTAGACATCAAAAGTGTTGTATTTTGATAGCACAGCAAATTCCATACATAGAAAATTTGCACTCCAACACCCATAAGGAGGGCTAGACTGTGTGGCCTCTCGTGATGCTTCACTTTGAAAAAATTTCCATCGACAATGTTCCAAGAGGATGATCCCATACTTAGAAAATTTTCATCCCATCACCTATATGGAGGGCCTCATGGATATTGAAGGAAGTATATGGTCCATGAGAGGATTATTATGACAAGCCTTAGCCAAAAAATGGTTTTCATGGCCAAGGCTCACCTACACAGGCTCCCACACAGTCCATAAAGTGCTACAAAGATCGTGTGGGGTTCATGTGGTACGTGCCTTAGTCGTAAACTCCATGTTAAGGCTAACACTTGTCACACAAGGACAAGGGCCTACGACATATGGTGAGTCACACGGCCCGTGGAGGTGCCCATGGAGCTTCACCTTGGTCAAAAACTTTTCAGAATCAAATTTTAGGCACTATTAAGGTCAAACCAAGTCTGACTCCTTATACATATACTTCTATATCTACATAATTTACCAATGTATCCTCTACATGGCTAGCTTTGGATCATTGAAGGGAGTTGTTGGTGGGTCCTCTAGTTTGGGGACGACGTCCTAGTTTTCTTTTGATTTTGTTTCTTAAGACATTTTAGCTTCTGATTGTATATCTCATTTGTCGTTATTGTATTTGAACATATCTTAGTCCCCACCAAGTTTATGTTAGAGGTATTGTTGGATATATGACATGATTGTATCAAGTTCTTATTTCTTGATTTTTCTTTAAGTTGTGGCACTTATCCCTGTTTTCCCTTGGTTCTTTATGTCAACTTTACGTTTTTATATCTATGAATGCTTATGATATAAAGATGTCTTGGGTGAGGTACCTTAAGGTATTTCATTCGTAGTGTGACAAGTAGGCCTCTAGGTCAGGTCGTTACAGAATGGCAGGTCATAGACCCTTTTCGTAGATTAGTCCAACACCTAAAAAATAATTTTCAAAATTTCATGATTGGGGTTCCACGAACCCTTTTTTATGGCTTATACAAGGGATTATAGGTCGTAGACCAATTTTTAGACTGAACCCAAAATTGAATTGTTCACTAAGTGGCAGGGTTGACCATAAGGCCCATATATGGATCATATAAAGATCTACTAGCCGCAGAAGTCTTTTAATGCTCACTTACAATAATGTTAGTTCTCACACTTTTGTATGCTTTTGGACTTTTTAAATCATAAAAGGTAGAATAATTCTGGGGGTGGTACATAGATATTGTGAGAATATGTATTTAATAAAGGTGGTAGAGTAGTTAGGCAAAGTTAGTGGTTGTGGACCTCGAGAAATTCCATCATGAGATATCAAAGAGTTACGTCCTTTCCATTAGTAGAGTTAACGCTATAATAACTAATGGGCTAGGTTTTTAAATTCCTTATTTCATGTCTCCATATAATATTTGCTTATATTGTGTAATAGATTTTTGGTTGACCGATGATGCATACTATCACGTGTTGCTTTTACTAATACTACAGTAGCTATAATTCTTTACTATAGTCTGGTTGCATGATTAGTGATGTTTCCTAGGTAAAGATGAGGACAATCTCCAACAGCTCTATTCTTTCCCTTAGAGATGTGTCATTATTTAATTTGTGGATATTTTTAGAATATCTTACACCTATTTCGACTAGAATTCTCAAGGTTTGGTTGTATTTTTGGAAGATTTCAAAATCTAAATTTCTAATTCTGTATTATTTTTCTTTGTGGATAGACGAGTTTCATCTACTATGTTATTTACCGTCCTTATGATTCTAATGATTTAAAATTTAGTGTTCTCCTATCTAAGTGTTAGACTAGCTGGCCCTATGACTCGATAGGTTGGATCATGTAGCAACCCTCGTGGAAAGATGGACTTCTGTACAATTTGGACTTATGTAATGCTTACTAAAATATTAAGAGTTTAATATATGACATATTCATCATAATTTAATAGTGAATTCAAAATAGTTACAGGTGTAGTATTTTGTCTTTTTGATAGTTCATTTGACCTCAGGTTCCAATTTGTGGCATAAGAGCTTTTCAAAATAATTTAAATCAGTATCTTACAAGATTACCATACATTACCTATACAACTACAACTCAATCTATAAGTTATTACCAATTTTACAATACAAAAATAAAACTTACTAGTTTCTATTTCATACAACCACATAAAAATTACTAGTAATTTAATATTAAAAAACCCCAAGTTCATCGGCTCCAAACAAACTAAACATGCCAAAACGTTAAGTTACAAATCATTGTTTCATAATTTACACTACCTTCAAAATTTAAGTATATATGCAATAGGAGGATCATGTACATGTCACAAAACTACCACTACTACTATGTGTGTGTGTGTGTGTGTGTGTCGGGGGTGGGGGGGCTTATGTATGTTTGTATGTATGTGTGTGTGTGTGTGTGAGTGCGCACGTGCAAATGCAATCTTCTTTAAAGCTCCAAAAATTTATCTCCAATGGCCATCCTCAACCATCATCCTTGATATTACCTATGATAGAAACAACTAACGCCTAAGCATAAAGCTTAGTGTTGTAAAAAACACAAGTTGGAACTTTTAGATTCTTCAATTTACTTTTCATAAGTCAACGGCAACACAATTGCAACATAACAAATAAACCAGGTAAACAATATAACAATAGTATCAAGTATGATATTTAAATTTCTAAGTGTCAACAGCTCATAGAACCGTCATTACAAGACATTCAAATAATAAGTTTCACCCAATATATATCTCATGCTATCACACTAAAAAAATCAAGTATCAAGAAGGACTGTAGCGTTGTATAAAGAACAGTGAAAACCAAATAATCACGAGAATGAAGAACCATATTAAGGGTTATTTTATAGTTCGTGCTTGAAATGGACAGCTTCCATATTTAGGACGACCAAAAATCACAAGTAAAGATGGTAATTGATCTGAACAAGAGGCATGCCAATAGTGATAAAGTCATAGCCACAAGAATGACAAAGTCCATATGAATGCCAAGTGATCAAGCAACCTTTACAAATGGGCGAATTAAGCAAGTGTCTTCCAAGTATGAAAAGATATCAACATAGCAATATAAAATGACTAGAACGTATCTAAGATACAAAGATAACTTTCAAATGTACCAGTAAGTAACCAGAGCACAAGGACAAGTTTTTAGACGAACCTTAACCTTTTCACACACAACAAACCCTATCGAGTTCAATCGTGGATCAACAGGGTATCACTTTCTTCAACCAATTCCCTTAAGATTATACAAATGTGTAAGAACTTTAATTATTCAATTCAAATAGTCTTTTGATATTCAACACATTCAATATTTAAAAACAAATATAATAGATACTAAAGGTATCACGACCCAAAACAGATCGCAACTAAGGAAAAACAAATAAAGCAGAAAAGCAACATAGCATAACATCAAATATCCAAAAACTTGGAGTCAGGAGTACAAGAGAATCTAAATAGTATAGAAGGTAAATACAATTGTCTCAGAACAAGATATGAAACTATCTCAGAACATCTAGTACAAAGTCTGATGGAAAGCAATAAAGAGAATCCAAAAGATCCATGGCGAATCGAAGTCTGAGCCTAACCGGTAAGATCTGGATGGAAGCAGAATAGCTCAACTAAAGTGATCAAATACCCTATGCAGTTCCTTATACTCGCTCTGATGGGAGCAAACAAAGTAGGGGTAAGTACACCAAAATGTACCCAGTAGGTCCAACTGACTAGGTATGAGAAATCAATCAAGTACGCAATAACAGAGAATACTATCACCTGCAAGAAAGGGGTTAGTCTATAATATGAGCCACATATATATATCGGTAAAATAAAATTTCAATGACTATCAGAGATGCAACGCATAAGTAATATATGAAAGCATTGCATGAGGAGGAAATATAGCAGACACTAGTGCGGATGTATACATCTACCTAGCTAGAGCTATGAGGTAGAACTGATGGGGGCCTTTTCAAACCATATACAATGTCTTTCAAGTGTTCAGATGGTCGCTGGCATCGATGATACCTCGGTGGAATTTTGCACCGATGGAGAGGTCTCTAGTAGCCCGTACATTCTAGTTCCGATGATACCCTGACGGATGCTGGCCAATACAGAGATATAAAGAGGAATATATGTCAATGACAAAGTAAATAGATGTAAAACAACAACAATATCCCTCGACGGACTCTGGCGCGACTAAACAGTGTAAAGATATTTTACAATAATAACATGTCTGGGTAGACTCTAGCTCCAATTATAGTATGTAGATACAATATAACATTAACCTGTAAATAGCACCAAAATAGGAATACTAAGGCATGAAACCAAGTCATATCATATGCACCCAAGGGTTAATATCAAGTATCGCAGCTAATGCACAAATAATCATTATATTTTAGATCATCATAATTATATCAATAATCGAGAATGCCAACCATATCAGACCTAACTCGAACCAAGCGGTCTCACATGATTCATTTAGTCATATTCTATCACAAGTCTCATCAATTCATCATAATTCAACACAGTTCATAAAAAAGATCATGATAATACCACAATTCGATTCAACCGAAATCACTTTCCATCATCATTTCAACACAACAACTCAATTGCACAATTATCCATCTAAATTTCACAACTACCACATGACAAGATCAATAACTCAAATCCATTCCCACAAGGTTAGTCGAACCTACCTTGAAGCTGAAATTGCACTCCGACAAGTTTTCAATCTACCCAAACCCTCAAATTGAGCCTCCAGTTGGATCAACCACTATCAATAATAGCTGCTACATATCAAGAGAAGCATTTCAATATCTATATTGGCATAGTTAGGCTTAAGGGTAAAATAGTCAAAATTGAGAGTAAAATTCGAAAGTCTTAAATCTGAAAATTAATTTCGGAATCATGTTCTCATCAAAAAAAGAGATCTCATGGGAAAAAATCCCATTAAAATGAAGTTCAAATTGAATGATAAATCAATCGTTAGAGTTTGGAAAACATAGTACAAAACCCCCAAATTTTTGAGTGATTAAATTCATAAAATCAAAGATAAAATCAAGATAAAACTCATAGAAAATAATTATTTTAGGGTTAGAAATACATGCCAAACACAAATCTCAGAACCTCTTCTTCAAAATCGCCCCAAAAAGCTTAGATGTTCGAAAATGGATTAAAAATGGTCTTTCCCAAATTAAAAATTGTTCAGGTACATAATGTGGTCCACGAACGCGGAGCCCATAAGCCAATAATATAATGTAAAAGCCCCATGACCTCTGTGAACATGGAGGCTCCTCCACGAATGAGGATAACATATTGACCCTACATTAGATATCAGCAAAATCAGCAACCTAAGTCCAATTTCCCTACTTGGAATGGACACCTAAAACTCATCCGAACTAAGAATTTCACAAACTTTATATGTATCAAAAATAGAAATATCGATCCGGACTCAACGGAATCATCAAAAAACCATTTAAAGGCCTTCCCAATACATTTTACCAACTCAAGTTAATAAAACTAGTTTAAAACTCAAAGTACCAAAACTATCCTCGAAAACTCCAAAAGTTATGAAAAGACCATTTATAGTAATTGTTTCACCATCCGAAACTATTGGAGCTGTCAAAATTCCTATCCGAGCTTCCAAAACCTAAATGCTGACCAAAGTCAAACTTTCAGAAACGCCAAAAATCACAACTTTGGGCTTAAAAACCTAAATTTAACTCCAAATTCAGTTCTAGAACTTCCTGTAGTTCAGTTTTGATATTCTGGGGATAATGGAATTGAAGGATCCCCTATCCGACCTTCAAAATTTAAAATGACATAAAAACTCACTTTTTCAACAATTTAAGGTTTCAAAAAAATCAAAATTCATATTTTCAACTTTTAAATCTCAAGATTTTATACAAGCCACGCAAATAGTTCAAAGTAGGCCCAAAGCAACTTTTCCCAAATGGTAAAATAGTAAATTTCACAAATAATGCCAAAAATGACCAACCAGGTCATTATATTATTCACCATTAAAAGAATGTTTGTCCTCGAACATATGGAAAAGAGGAGTACCTAAAGCCTCAAAAATGCTGGGATATTTGTCCCGCATGTCAAACTCAAACTCCTAAGTGCTCTCACCAATAGAATGGTGCTGCCTCTGAACTATCACAGAAGGTATATCCTTGGATCTTAATGTTTAGACCTTCTTGTCCAATAAAGCTATAGGTTCTTTTGAAAGGACAAATATGGACCCAACTCAACAGAAGAAATCACATGGAACTCATCTGGAATGTACCAATTAAGCTTGTAGACGTGGAAACAAGGATGTACAGAGGATAGCATCGTTGGTAAAGCCAACTCATAGGCCACCTCACCAACACTCTTCAAAATCTTAAAAGGGCTAGTGAATCTGGGACTAAGCTTCTCCCTTTTTCTGAATCTCAACATACCATTCATGTGTGAAGCATTTAGCCAAACACTATCACCAACAGAGAAATCAAGAGGCCTAATCCTCCTATCAAAATAACTCTTCTGGTGACTTTGGGCTATCAAAAGTCTACTCTAAATCAATATAACGTAGTCCATTGCATTATGAAGAAAATCAACACATAAAACTTCAGTCGAACCAGAATCAAACCATCCAATAGATGATCTACATCTCTTGCCATACAAGGCCTCAAACGGTGCCATTTGGATGATGGAATGGAAATTATTATTGTATGCAAATTCTGCCAATGGTAAGCGTTGGTCCCATCAAGCCCCAAAATCAATAACACAGGCCCTAAGCATGCCCTCCAATACCTTAATGGTGTAGTCTGACTGACCATCGGTCAGAGGGTGAAAAGCTGAACTCAAATCCACTGTAGTACCCAAACCACACGGTAAAGCCCACCAAAAGTGAGAATTAAACAAAGATTCTCTATCTAATAATATAGACACTAGGACACCATGCAATTTGGCAATGCCTTGGATATACAGTCTAGCCAACTGCTCTGCACTGTAGCTAGTCTTCACAGGTATGAAATGTGTTGACTTGGTCAATCGATCAACAACCATCTTAACTGAATCAAACTCACCAAGGCCATGGGCAAACCTACGACAAAGCCCATAGTGACACTCTCCCACTTCCATTTAGGAAAAGGAATCCTTAGCATGGATCCACCAGGCTTTTGATGCTCAAACTTCACCTGTTGGTAAATCAAACACTTTGCCACGAACTCAGCTATGTCTCTCCTCATGCCTGACAACAAATAATGTTGTTTAAGATCATGATACATCTAAGTAACACTCGGATGGATTAAATATCTTGCACAATGGTCCTCCTCTAACAACAATCTCACCCAATCCCCAACTTTAGGTACAATACTCCACCATTAACCCTCAATACACCATCAGCATCAATAATAGCCACCTTGGCTTCACCTCTGAACACCTTATCACGAGTCATGCATAATTTGCGTTCTCAAACTGGTCAACATATACTTGATCAAGCAAAGTTGATTTAGGCTCAACAATGCCAAAATATTCTGAGGAGAAATGTCTAGTCGGACCATCTGCCTAGCACGTGACTAAACCTCTAGAGCTAAGGGCCTTTCTCAGCACTCAAGAATGCCAAACTCCCATACTAGTAACCTTCTGGCTCAAAGCATCTTCCATCACATTAGCCTTCCCGAGGTGATAGAGAATAGAGATATCATAGTCCTTAAGCAACTCCAACGACCTACACAGTCTCATGTTAAAATTAGGCTGAGATAAGATGTATTTGGGACTCCGGTGATCGGTAAAGAACTCACAATGCACGCAATTTCAACACAAACACAATTGTAGCCAACTTTATGTCATGGATAGGGTGGTTCTTCTCATGCACCTTCAGCTGTCTGGAAGTATAAGCTACCACTTTCCCTTTTTGCATCAACACACCACCCAAACCCATACCTGAAGCATCACAATATACCACAAATTGAACTCTCTCATCGAGTAAGACATGAATAGGTACTGAAGTCAACAAATCTTTGGGTTTTTGGAAGCTCAACTCAAAATCATTTGAAAACTGGAATGCTACAGCCTTTTGAGTCAATTTGGTCAATGGGATTGTTATTGATGAGATACCCTAAACCAAAAGTCGATAATACCCCGCTAAACCAAGGAAACTCTGAATCTTAGCCACCGAAGTAAGCCTATCCAACTCATAAACTGCTATTACCTTTGCCAGATCGACCAAAATACCCTCTTTTGACATAACATGGCCAAGAAATTGGCGGACTTAAGCCAAAACACACACTTTGAGAACTTAGCATACAACTGCTCTTCCCTCAATCTCTAAAGTACAATCCTCAGGGATTGAACATGATCTGCTTCACTCTTGGAATAAACAAAGATATTATCTATTAACACGATTACAAAGATGTCTAAATAGAACTTGAACACTCAGTTCAGCCACTCCATAAAAGCAGCTGGGGCATTAGTCAACCCGAATGATGTAACCACCAACTCATAATGCTGATAACTAGTCTTGAAAAGTTTCATCATGATATTAGACTCTTGAACACTCAACTGATGCTAAACAGACCTCTAGTCAATCTTTGAGAATACCAAGGCACCCTGCAACTGGTTTAATAAATTCATTAATGCGAGGCAAGGGACATTTGTTCTTGATAGTCACTTTATTAAACTAACAATAGTCAATACACATACGCATAGTCCCATCCTTCTTCTTAAAAAGTATTACAAGAGCACCCCATGGAGATCGTTCGAATGGATAAACCCTTTCTTCAAAAAATCTTCCAAATATTCCTTCAACTACTTCAATTCAGCTAAAGTCATCCCACGGCGCAATGGATATGGACTTAGTACCCGGCTCCACCTCAATGGAAAAGTCAATATCACGAACCGGAGAAACACCAGACAAATCAGTCGAAAATACATCCATAAACCCTCTAGCAACTCTAGTAGTCTCGAATGATGGAGGTTTCTGAGAAACAACCCGAACATGAGCTAGATATGCTAAACACCCCATTCCTATTAATTGACAAGTTTGCATATAAGAAATAACAATCCTTAGGATAGGAACTAGGTGCTCCCACCCATATCAACTTAGGCAAATCGAGGCATGATAAGGTCACGATCTTCACATGACAGTCAAGAATAGCATGATAAGGCAATAACAATTCTATAACCAAAATTACATCGAAATCAACCATGTCCAATAATATCATATCAGCAATAGTATCTCTCGTCATAAAAGTCACAACACAACCCCGATAAACCTGATTCACGAAAGAATCACCTACTAGGGTGGAAACACAAATAGGCTGGGAAAGCAGCTCACACATAATATTATTGTCATAAGAAAAATATGCCAACATATATGAATAAGTAGAGCCTGGATCAAATAAAATTAAAGCTGAATAGTGGCATAGTGAAACCTTACCTGTGATAACTGCATCAGAGGCCTCCACCTCAGCCCAGTCAGAAATAACATAGTAAACTCCATGACCTTCATTAGCTTATGG